>CM045744.1:736840-974340 GCA_024760905.1 Plotosus lineatus | reverse complement strand
CCAGTTTACCATCGGTTCATATCAGTATCAATAGATATTTTATAGTGTGTTCTTATATTCTGAGGAACCGGTCCAGATCAGCGAGTCATAGAATGCGTGTGACCTTCTAAATGATTTGCTTCCTGAAATGACTCAGCATTTTACAGAAACTACAAAAGGTATTGACACACACTGTTCTGCAATGATCAAATTGATTTGTGAACAATTCATCAAGGTTGGTAGATTTCACACAATCAATCTCACCGACCTCAGTCTCACAGGGGACAGTGTCAGACCCCAGGTGAACAAAACTGTGTTGTTTCAACACCAACAGGACTAAAGGCAGAATGCTGGTCTCTTAACTCATCTGTCTCCTTTTATACAAGTAGGGAGGATCACTTTAGTTTAATGTTTAATGTTAACATGACAAGCATGTGTGTAACTGCTCTGTTATTGTGTAGACTGTATCTGTAATCAATAAAAAGTATGATGTTGCTGCTGCTCATTTATATGATATAATATTACATGTGTAGTTTAACTGTAAGTGTTTGTGGTTATAAGTGTGTAGCGCCGTTTTGTTACAAAATGTGTGGGGGAAATTCCTTGTAATTTGTGGAATATATCAGTTGAAATCCCTCATACACGATACTCAGATAAGAGAGGTGGGCGTGGCAGCGACATGAATGACGTGAGGAATATTATTAAGGTGTGAACCTCCTATTATGTGTCGATGTATCTTCCAAACCTTCCTGGACATGCTGCAAATGTTTACATTATATTCATGTCTCTAGGGATCCAAAACATCCCAAATATTTACATTTATCGCATCGTTTTCCATATCGATGTGGGTCTGATTACCAGCTTTCTGCCCGAACCGGAAGTCAGAGTCTCCTGACCACGGCGGGATACATAATATATGCAGAGCGCGCGGTGTCGTGTTTGTTGCACGTGATTGTATTAAACGCGGTGTTGTTCCCTATAGTAGTGTCCTTGACGCGACGTGTGAAAATACAGACCAGCCATACCTGATCTAGTGCACTTTTATGGTGAGACACATTTTGGGATGTAACCTGGAGGTCACGTGACCTTTCTGGAGCCCACTTGAACAACATTTTAAGTGATTAATGAGAGTATTCCGAACAAGAACAATGGAAGTTCTGCATTTGAATAAATGATGGATTAAAATGGGTGATTGTCGGGTCAGATTTCGGAGAATCGGGATTGCGGCTTAATGTACTGTCCCGAAATCGGGATTCGGGTTGAAACATTGGAATCGGGAGAAGACCGCGGAAATCGGGAGAGTTGGCAGCTCTGAACAAAACATGGTGTTTCTGGATTATTATTCTTGTAGAATTTCAGTGTGCCGTTCAAACCCAAACAGCAATAACACACTGCGGGTCCATGTGGCTGTGAGCAGACCAATCCAACTGATTCTGGTTGTTTCCCCAACAGAAGCTGTTTTGGGGAACATGGTGTTCGGTCGGAATCCACAGTGAGCTGAAGCTCAGATTGCTTTTTGCTTGAATGTCGTCGCGTGAAAGTTCCGCTCAGTTCAACTCTGAACCCGCCTCTGGTTTCTCATCCATCATTCTTCTGAAAGTCATGGACCGGACTTTACATCGTCACTTCTCGCTCGTCACTTCCGGCCTGTATGCGGCTTCAGCCTCTTCGGATCACAGACAGAATGCAGGTGTGAAAAAAACTCGGTGAATGTTGTAGTAAACAAAACGGCCTAAACACACATCCATTGCTTGTTGCTCTGTCCCAGCCAGCACACCCATGTGGGCCCCACGTGGGTAAAAGTCGGGCCAGCTGGGCGGATCTGGGCTCGGGCTCAGCATGGGTTTCAAAGAGGATTCCTGCTGGGTCCCTTGTGGGCCACCGTAAATCTCACGAAAGCACGTGACCTATACGGCGCCATTTTCAAAGTGATTTGTTGAGAGAAAGAATCCGGTGGAAATATAAAGTTCTGGATTACTCCAATTTCAACTTATTTGGGAACGAAATCGGTGAGTTTTTTTTATATCACGTGATACGTATTTATTCTGTAGAATGGTTTGAATGGAATACACTTTTTGCTGCATTTATGTCATGATAAAATTCAAGTCACTGGCTAAAACCTAAACAGCCGAGCAGCACAATCCCATCAACCCGCCAGGAAATATTCCAACAGCAGTACATTATGCGGAATAATAACAGGATTACGGGCAGGTCTGTCGGATTGGCCTAGAATTTATGATTCACATGAAACATGTTCCGCACAGAACACCCTGTAGTGAGTCGCCCAGTCAGCACAGAGATATGGGGCCCAGCTGGGGGCCTTATAGCCAAAATATGGGGCCCAGTTGGGCTACCCATCTGAGCCCCAGAAGATTTTGTCCACGGGTTTTATGTGGGCCCCATCTGGGCTTGCCCATGTTGGCTTAAATATGGGTCCCACGCAGGCAGCAACTGGGCCAGCCCAGATGGGCGAAAATGTGGGTCCCATATGGGCAACACATGGGAAGGCATGGGTCTTGTACTAAAACGGTTTAAATGCTGGGTCCTGCATGAGCTTTTCCCTGTACAGCATGTAATGGCTCCAACATTCCTGAGCTTTAATTCTAATTCTTTAATTCTAATAAATTATAAATGCTTCAATGTATTAATTATTTTAAATCGAGTTAAACTTCCAGACTGCATACAAAGTGACCGTTTTGTGTGCTTTGTATTATTACCTTTTCATGGGGCAATTGTGTTTCTGGTATTACAAAATAAATGTTATAAAATGGTTCATCTAGCTGTTTATTTGATTGATTTATTTTGTTGGTTTGGAATTAGCACATTTGATAATTGAAAGTAATGCCATTTGAAATAGTGAGAATTTCATGGAGCATTTAAATGGAGGATCTGAACTAACAAGCTTCAAGCGACACCCGTACTTTATTATGTTACTTTCAGAAGAGCTCAGGAATGTTGGCGCCATTACCTTGCTGTACAAGGAAAAGCTCATGCAGGACCCAGCATTTAAACCGGTTTGGTACAAGGCCCATGTGTTGCCCATGTGTTGCCCATATGGGACCCACATTTTAGCCCATATGTTGAGGTTCTCTCTGGGAGTAACAAGGATGGATAGGATCAGGAATGAGCCCATAAGAGGGACAGCACATGTTGGATGTTTTGGAGACAAAGTCAGAGAGGCTAGATGGAGACGGCTTGGACATGTACAGAGGAGGGATAGTGAGTATATTGGTAGTCGGATGCTGAGGTTGGAACTACCAGGCAGAAGGCCTAGAGGAAGATCAAAGAGACGATTCTTGGACGTGGTGAAGGAGGACATGAAGGCAGTTGGTGTTAGAGAAGATGCAGAGGATAGGGTGAGATGGAGGCAGATGATTCGCTGTGGCGACCCCTGAAGGGAGAAGAAGATTTTAGCCCATATGGGCAAGCTGATTTTATTTTACCCAGATGGGACCCATGTTTTAACCCATCTGGGCAAGCCCATTTTTTATCCATATGGGACCCATGTTTTAGCCCATCTGGGCAAGCCCATGTGTCACCCTTGTGGGACCCATGTTTTAGCCCATCTGGGCTAGCCCAGTTGCTGCACGCGGGGGACCCATATTTCAGCCCATATGGGCAAGCACAGATGGGGCCCATATAGAACCCATGGATGAAATCTTCTGGGGCCCAGATAGGTAGCCCAACTGGGCCCCATATTTTGGCCCATATGGCCCCCAGCTGGGCCCCATGTCTCTGTGCTGAATGGGGTGCGCTGTTTACCTTGATCCATCTAACTCAAAAAGAAAGGACATGTATACATATATAAATATACAGACGCTACCCAACTTACGAATGAGATACTTTCCGAATGGCCGTTCATTAGATGAATTTGTTCATAAGTTGTTACAGGGCGTTCTTTAGATGGGAGCATATGTTTAAAGCTTGTATAAGTAACCTATACGAGTTTGTACTGTATACAATATCCCCCATCCCCCCAGAGTGTTGCTATAACAAATGACGGAGTGGGCAGAGCAGAGTGATACACTGCACAGAATAGGCGCTCACTCTCCTCTGCACAGTGTCGTTTTTTCGAATGTTCGTCAGCACGATAGCGTCTGTTCATAAAAGATTCAATATCATTGAGGAAAATGTGTTCGGGCACCACCACATAGGAAATTGTGGCTGTTTTGTGTTCATGAAAAGGTTTTTGGTATCTCATCAATAAATAAGGAAATAAGTTTTTTATCATGAGGTCGAATCTAGAAATACTGAATGAAGCAGATTTAATGAATTGATGCTCAGCTTGGATGAAAATTTTCTCTGTTTATCCTTCGTTTTATTCACTGCAGCGTTGCTGCACTTTCCAAACAGTTGGTGGCGATAATGCACAAAGGGTTTATTAGAAAGGACAGAAGGAAGAAGAACAGAAGCGACGTGACACCAACCGGGTTTGGGGAACAGACATGTTTTTATCTTTAAATCCTGAGGTAAGTTAAAGGCAGCTGCTTTCTGTGGTGAACAAATTGGATCAGAAATGGGTTTTTATTTTATGTAATAATGTTTAATGTCGGAAGGATTAAAGGTTCTCACTGCTCAGGATTCACTTTTTGTAATTTTTAAAAAAATTTAATTTACCTCAGCGAGCATTTCCTTGTGTTCTGAATATTACTGAAGTACAGTCATCCTTTGAATATCACTTATAATGTAGACCTGACCGTGATATTCGAAAAACCGCGAAGTAGGAACGCCCCACCCCCATTACTACCATGTTGTCTCATTTCTATACGTTTTCGCGTCTATACAATATCAAGAAGTGTATATTAGACGTTACACGGTTATATGCATATGTAAATACTGTAATGTATTAATATTTAAACAGAATTTATATATAAATACTTTAAGTATTGTACTCACCTCTGACAATACTGTAGGTCTTCTCCGCTGTGCAGGACGTTCAAAAACACTATACAGTAAAATCACAAAATCACAAAAAAATCCCGCGGGAATGTGCGAGGCAACAGCGTCACACGTCTAAGCCAATCAGCTTGCGAGATTGAGTTGAGTGGGCGGTCCCTGACTGAACTGGGAGGAGGGGCACTTCAGTCTGTCATTGGGAAACAATAGACGCAGCCTGCATTGAGTCCCTGCCTTCCGCTTGCTTACATGTGAGTTTCAGCACGAATTTTGAATTTTTTAATAAATATTTTAATTTAATTAAATTTATGATAATGCCGCGATATACCAAGGCTCAAATCGCGAAGTGGCAAGGGATGACTGTACAGATGATCACACATTGTTTAAAATACGTTAGTTTGAAAACCTGGGGCTGGTTGTTCAAAGCATGGTTATTTTAACCACCGGTTAACCCCTAACGGCTGGTTAAATTTTTAACTCGCCGTGAGTTAACTGACCATTAAATATGCGTTGTTCAAAGCATGGTTAGTCACGTCGTTAGTTAACGTTACCGTCAAAGTTAACAGTCTGGTTAACGTTACTGGTTCGCACTAAGAGGTCATTCAACATTTTCCGAAGCGTACAAAACGTGTGGGGGGAGGCACAAACCAGTGTCTCTCCCTCACGCCGGTCCCAAGCCCGGATAAATGCAGAGGGTTGCGTCAGGAAGGGCATCCGGCGTAAAACAAATGGCAAATAAATAAATAAAAAAAATAAATGGCGAATCACAAGAAAGAATGACATACCGGATCGGTCGAGGCCCGGGTTAACAATGACCGCCATCAGTGCTGTGAACCAACAGGGTGCTGATGGAAATTTGACTACTGTTGGTCGAAGAAGGAGAGGCGGGAGGCGTGTCCGTTGCCAGAGAGAGAGAAGAGGAAAGGCATGCGTCTTGGACTGAAAGTAGGGACTTTGAATGTTGGAACTATGACAGGAAAAGGTAGAGAGCTGGCTGACATGATGCAGAGGAGGAAGGTGGACATACTGTGTGTTCAGGAGACCAGGTGGAAAGGTAGCAAGGCTAGAAGCTTAGGAGCAGGGTTTAAGCTGTTTTATCATGGTGTGGATGGGAAGAGCAATGGAGTAGGAATCATCTTGAAGGAGGAGTTTGTCAGGAATGTTCTAAAAGTAAAAAGAGTGTCAGACAGAGTGATGAGTCTCAAGTTAGAAATTGAAGGTGTGATGTTCAATGTTGTTAGTGCTTATGCCCCACAGACAGGATGTGAGCGAGAAGAGAAGGAGAGATTGTGGAGTGAGTTGGATGAAGTGATGCAGAGTACCCCCAGAGGTGAAAGAGTGGTCATTGGGGCAGACTTCAATGGACATGTTGGTGCAGGAAACAGAGGGGACGGGGAAGTGATGGGTAGGTTTGGTATCCAGGACAGGAACGCAGAAGGACAGATGTTGGTAGATTTTGCAAAAAGGATGGAAATGGCTGTGGTGAATACTTTCTTCAAGAAGAGACAGGAGCATAGGTTGACTTATGAAAGCGGAGGTAAGAGCACACAGGTAGACTACATCTTGTGTAGGCGATGTAATTTAAAGGAAGTCAGTGACTGCAACGTGGTAGTGGGTGAGAGTGTTGCCAAACAGCATAGGATGGTGGTGTGCAGGATGATGCTGATGGTGAGGAAGGTGAAGAAGGCAAAGGTAGAGCAGAAGACAAAGTGATGGAAGCTGAAAAAGGAAGAGTGTCGGGTTGTCTTCAAGGAGGAGTTGAAACAGGCTTTGGGTGGTCAGGAAGTGCTTCCAAATGACTGGACAACTACAGCTAATGTGATCAGAGAGACAGGTAGGAGAACACTTGGTGTGTCATCTGGAAGGAAAGTAGATAAGAGACTTGGTGGTGGAATGAGGAAGTGCACAAGTGTGTACAAAGGAAGAGGTGAGCTAAGAAGAAGTGGGACATTGAGAAAACCGAAGAGAGTAAACAGGAGTACAGGGAGACACAGCGTAAGGCAAAGGTAGCAGTGGCTAACACCAAACAGAGCGCGTATGATGACTTGTATGCTCGGCTGGAAAGTAAAGAGGGAGAAAATGATTTATACAGGTTGGCACATCAGAGAAATAGAGATGGGAAAGATGTGCAGCAAGTTAGATTGATAAAGGACAGAGAGGGAAATGTATTGACTGATGACAGAAGTGTGCTGGGAAGATGGAAAGAGTACTTTGAAGAGCTGATGAATGAGGAAAATGAGAGAGAAAAAAAGAGTAGAAGAGGTGACTGTTGAGGACCAGGAAGTAGCAAAGATTAGTAAGGGTGAAGTGAGGAGGGCATCGAAGAGGATGAAGAATGGAAAGGCAGTTGGTCCTGATTACATACCGGTGGAGGTATGGAAGTGTCTAAGAGAGGTAGCAGTAGATTTTCTGACAAGAACATTCAACAAGGTCTTAGAGAGTGAGAGAATGAGAGGGGAATGGAGGAGAAGTGTGCTGGTGCCCATTTTTAAGAACAAGGGAGATGTGCAGAGTTGTGGCAACTACAGAGGGATAAAGTTGATGAGCCATACGATGAAGTTATGGGAAAGAATAGTGGAAGCTAGACCAAGGGTAGATGTCAGCATTTGTGAACAACAGTTTGGTTTCATGCCAAGAAAGAGCACCACAGATGCAGTGTTTGCCTTGAGGATGTTAATGGAGAAGTACAGAGAAGGTCAGACGGAGCTGCATTGTGCCTTTGTGGATCTGGAGAAAGCATATGACAGGGTGCCGAGAGAAGAATTGTGGTATTGCATGAGGAAGTCTGGAGTGGCAGAGAAGTATGTTAGAGTGGTGCAGGACATGTTTGAGAGATGTAAGACAGTGGTGAGGTGTGCTGTCGGTGTAACAGAAGAGTTCAAGGTGGAGGTGGGACTGCATCAAGTGTCATCTCTGAGCCCCTTCTTGTTTGCTATGGTGATGGACAGGCTGACAGACGAGGTTAGACAAGAATCTTCATGGTGTTTGCAGATGACATTGTGAGCAGAGAACAAGTGCAGGAAAATCTCGAGAGGTGGAGGTATGCCCTGGAAAGGAGGAGAATGAAGATTAGCCTCATTAAGACAGAATACATGTGCATGAACGACAAGGACCCAAGAGGAACGGTGAGGTTACAGGGAGCAGAGATAAGGAAGGTGCACGATTTTAAATACTTAGGCTGAACAATCCAGAGCAATGGAGAGTGTGGAAAAGAGGTGAAGAAGCGTGTGCAGGCAGGTTGGAATTGTTGGAGAAAAGTGTCCGGTGTGATGTGTGATAGGAGGGTATCGGCAAGAATGAAAGGAAAAGTGTACAAGACGGTGTTGAGGCCAATGATGTTGTATGGTTTAGAAACAGTGGCCCCGGGGAAAAGACAGGAGGCAGAGCTGGAGGTAGCAAAGATGAAAATGTTGAGGGTCTCTCTGGGAGTAACGAGGATGGATAGGATCAGAAATGAGTACATCAGAGGGACAGCACATGTAAAATGTTTTTGGAGACAAAGTCAGAGAGGCTAGATGGAGATGGTTTGGACATGTACAGAGGAGGGATAGTGAGTATATTGGAAATTGGATGCTGAGGCTGGAACTACCAGGCAGAAGGCCGAGAGGAAGACCAAAGAGACGATTCATGGATGTGGTGAAGGAGGACATGAAGGTCGTTGGTGTAAGAGAAGAAGATGCAAAGGACAGGGTGAGATGGAGGCAGATGATTCGCTGTGGCGACCCCTGAAGGGAAAAGCCGAAAGGAAAAGAAGACGACAAAACGTACCCTCGGGGGAGGGGTAAGATGTCTGTGTACGCTTTTTAATATAAAAATGTCGATCAACAATAATACATGCGCTCGTGAATATTTTTATTTTTTAAATTTTTTTGTGCGTGTATATTTGAAACTCTCAATGCGCGATTCGCCAACCACCTGCGGTGTTGCATATCTGCAAAGTCTGCACTGAATACAGTACAGTACAGTACAGTACTACCCAACCCGGTATCAGCTGCTGAAACATCAGAAGGCGGCTTTTCAAGGGCATAGGCTGGGGGGGTGCACGTGCATCTCCCCACAGCAGGAGTTAAGTTCCGCTGGACAAGAAATTATGTGAATTCACAGTCTTAGAAATAAACTTAATGACTGTTCTTGAAGAGAAAGTCAGAGATAAGTTCCGCATGACTAGAGTCAGGATGTAAACCCGAAGTTAGCATGTCACGGGCACTGCACATGTGCGCGCCCGAGCTGACCAATCAACAAACATAATATTATCAGTAAGCAATAATAGCTGAACACTGTCAATCAAACAAAGTGCGAGTGTGAGAATAAATCAGTTGTTAGTACCACCTCAGGTTCCTGCACATGTGATGGAACACAAACATTGACGCACGGAGAATGAATGGCTAAAATAATCAAAGCCATCCAGCCTGGATCTGCAGCCAAATGCTCTGTACTTTTATGAAATATATTTTAATAACATATATAACTATAATAAATAAAAATAATAAAATATATAAAAAAGTAGTGTCTTTGTGCTGTAAATATGTATTAATATTTGTTTGTGCCTTTGAATAGATAAATAACTTTAGCTCAATTTGTAAATGTATTCAGCACATGTACTTGCAGATGTAGTTTGAAATAAATTTGAGAATGTTTTTGGTTGAACTATAATATTTATAAGAATTCATCCTCAATTTGTCGCAGTCGGCAACTGTAAGTCGGCCAAGAAATTAAGTCGTTAAGTCTTCTCACCGAGGCATCTGTAACATCTCTCACTCTTCTTGATATCGTACTTTTGTCCAAGCCCACAGTGTCCCCAATCACCTGTAGAAAACTCTCACTGGCATAAAAGCGAAGGGCCACCAACACTTGCAGTTCGACAGTCAGTGCGTGGCCCCTATTCGTGGAACGCTGCAAATCAGCTCCCAGCAGATTGCACAGGTATGCAATTGAGCCTCTCCCAAACCGGTAGCGGATTCTGAATTATTCGTCTGAAAACCATCTTTGTCAAAATTAAGCCCACGGTACACTCTGTCCTTACGCCGCTGATGCGGTATCATGAATCCAGCGTTAGCCATGTACGCCATCTTGCAAGTTAACCACACTGTTAAAAATTTAGCGATGGTCCTGAGGTGTGTAAACTTTAACGTCAAGTTAACACTCGGTTAAAGTTAACTGAGTTTTGAACAACAAGATAACGGCAGCGTTAAATTTAACGGTCAGTTAATTCTACTTAACCAGTGGTTAAGAAATAACCGTGTATTGAACAACCGGCCCCTGGTGTTTTTTACCAACTGATTAAAGAATTTGACTAACAGACTTCCCTCCTCCTGTTTAACTCTGTGCACCAAATCGGTTCTGTGTGGTACTGGTTTCTCGTGCTCAGCTCAGAATTTCAACAGCTCTTGGAGATTTATTTACAATACCCCCATGGTGTTTTTACAGCTATTCAAATATCTAATAGTCCATTAAATCTGTGATGATCCATAAAAAAAGCCCTGTAAAAATACAAATCAGATGTCATTCCCAAATCATTCAGTTATTATTTTTATATTCTGGCAGTTCTAGAGAGTCCAAAAAGATGCCACGTAGTTATAAAATGTTGTTCTGGCTCTACAGTAATGCAGCCATGAGGCGGCGGGGATGCACTAACCAGGGTCTCTCCCCCTTATGCCGGTCCCAAGCCCGGATAAATGCAGAGGGTTGTGACAGGAAGGGCATCCGGCGTAAAACTTCTGCCACATTTCTCATGCAAATGATCAAAACAAAATTCATACCGGATCGCTCGAGGCCCGGGTTAACAACGACCACCATCAGTGCTGTTAACCAACAGGGTGCTGGTGGAAATTGGACTACTGTTGGTCGAAGACGTCGAAGAAGGAGAGGCGGGAGGCGTGTCCGTAGGCAGAGAGAGAAGAGGAAATGCGTGAGTCTAGGACTGAGAGTAGGGACTTTGAATGTTGGAACTATGAACGATAAAGCGAGAGAGCTGGCTGACATGATACAGAGGAGGAAGGTAGACATACTGTGTGTTCAGGAGACCAAGTGGAAAGGTAGCCAGGTCAGAAGCTGAGGAGCAGGGTTTAAGCTGTTTTGTCATGGTGTGGATGGGAAGAGAAATGGAGTAGGAGTCATCTTGAAGAGTTTGTCAGGAATGTTCTAGAAGTGAAAAGAGTGTCAGACAGAGTGATGAGTCTCAAGTTAGAAATTGAAGATGTGATGGTCAATGTTGTCAGTGCTTATGCCCCACAGGCAGGATGTGAGCTAGAAGAGGAGAGATTCTGGAGTGACTTAGATGAAGTGATGCAGAGTACCCTCAGAGGTGAAAGAGTGGTCACTGGTGCAGACTTCAATGGACATGTTGGTGCAGGCAACAGAGGGGACGAGGTAGTGATGGGCAGGTTTGGTAGACAGGACAGGAACACAGAAGGACAGATGTTGATCGATTTTGCAAAAAGGATGGAAATGGCTGTGGTGAATACTTTCTTCAAGAAGAGACAGGAGCATAGATTGATTTATGAAAGCGGAGGTAAGAGCGCACAGGTAGAATACATCTTGTGTAGGCGATGTAATTTGAAGGAAGTCAGTGACTGCAAAGTAGTAGTGGGTGAGAGTGTTGCCAAACAGCACAGGATGGTGGTGTGCAGGATGACACTGTCTTCTGCTCTGCCTTTGCCTTTTTCACCTTCCTCACCACCAAAGTGGTGGAAGTTGAAAAAGGAAGAGTGTCGTGTTGTCTTCAAGGAGGAGTTGAAACAGGCTTTGGGTGGTCAGGAAGTGCTTCCAGATGACTGGACAACCACAGTCAATGTGATCAGGGAGACCGGTAGGAGAGTACTTGGTGTGTCCTCTGGAAGGAAAGTAGATAAGGAAACTTGGTGGTGGAATGAGGAAGTGCAGGAGTGTGTACAAAAGAAGAGGTTAGCTAAGAAGAAGTGGGACACGGAGAGGACGGAAGAGAGTAAACAGGATTACAGGGAGACACAGCGTAAGGTGAAGGTCACGGTGTCAAAGGCCAAACAGAGGGCGTATGATGACTTGTGTGATAGGTTGGAAAGTAAGGAGGGAGAAAATGATTCATACAGGTTAGCACAGCAGAGAAATAGAGATAGGAAAGACGTGCAGCAAGTTAGAGTGATAAAGGACGGAGAGGGAAATGTATTGAGTGATGACAGAAGTGTGCTGGGAAGATGGAAAGAGTACTTTGAAGAGCTGATGAATGAGGAAAAATGGCAGAGAAAAAAGAGTAGAAGGGGTGACTGTTGTGGACCAGGAAGTAGCAAAGATTAGTAAGGGTGAAGTGAGGAGGGCATTGAAGAGGATGAAGAATGGAAAGGCAGTTGGTCCTGATGACATACCAGTTGAGGTATGGAAGTGTCTAGGGGAGGTAGCAGTAGAGTTTCTGACAAGAATATTCATCAAGGTATTAGAAAGTGAGCAGATGCCGACGGAATGGAGATGTGTGCTTGTGTCCATTTTTAAGAACAAGGGAGATGTACAGAGTTGTGGCAACTACTGATGGATAAAGTTTATGAGCCATACAATGAAGTTATGGGAAAGAATAGTTGAAGCTAGATTAAGGGCAGAGGTCAGCATTTGTGAACAACAGTTTGGTTTCATGCCAAGAAAGAGCACCACAGATGCAGTGTTTGCTTTGAGGATGTTAATAGAGAAGTACAGAGAAGGTCAGAAGGAGCTGCATTGTGCTTTTGTGGATATGGAGAAAGCATATGACAGCGTCCCGAGAGAAGAACTCTGGTATTGTATGAGGAAGTCTGGAGTGGCAGAGAAGTATGTTAGAGTGGTGCAGGACATGTTTGAGAGACGTAAGACAGTGGTGAGGTGTGCTGTCGGTGTGACAGAAGAGTTCAAGGTGGAGGTATGCCCTGGAAAGGAGGGGAATGAAGGTTAGTCTCAGTAAGACAGAATACATGTGTGTGAACGACAAGGACCCAAGAGGAACGGTGAGGTTACAGGGGGGCAGAGATAAAGAAGGTGGAGGATTTTAAGTACTTAAGCTCAACAATCCAGAGCAATGGAGAGTGTGGAAAAGAGGTGAAGAAGCGCATGCAGGCAGGTTGGAATGGATGGAGAAAAGTGTCCGGTGTGATGTCTGATAACAGAGTATCGGCAAGAATGAAGGGGAAAGTGTACAAGACGGTGATGAGGCCAGCGATGTTGTATGGTTTAGAAACAGTGGCCCTAGGGAAAAGACAGGAGGCAGAGCTGGAGGTAGCAGAGATGAAAATGTTGAGGTTCTCGTTGGGAGTAACAACGATGGATAGGATAAGGACTGGGTACATCAGAGGGACAGCCCATGTCAGATGTTTTGGAGACAAAGTCAGAGAGGCTAGATTGAGATGGTTTGGACATGTACAAAGGAGGGATAGTGATTATATTGGTTGTGGGATGATGAGGTTGGAACTACCAGGCAGAAGGCCCAGCGGAAGACCAAAGAGAAGATGTATGGATGTAGTGAAGGCGGACATGAAGGTCGTTGGAGTAAGAGTCGAAGATGCGGAGGATAGGGTGAGATGGAGGCAGATCATTTGCTGTGGCAAACCCTGAAGGGAACAGCCGAAAGGAAAAGTAGTAGTTCTGGCTCTACAGTGGTATCTTGCCTGATTAAATAAATCTGTTCCGATCCTTCCTACCCTATCCTCTGTATTTTCTTCTCTTATGCCAACTACCTTCATGTCTTCCTTTACCACATTCATAAATCTCCTCTTTTGATCTTCCTTTAGATTTTCTGCCTGGTAGTTCCAACCTCTGCATCCTACTACCAATATATTCACTATCCCTGTTTTGTACATGTCCAAACCATCATTACTTTTCTATAATGTACTGATAAAAATTAAATTTTCATATATTTTAGATTCATTGCACACCAACTGAAATATTTCAGGTCTTTTATTGTTTTAATACTGATGATTTTGGCATGCAGCTCATGAAAACCCAGAATTCTTATCTCAAAAAATTAGCATATCATGAAAAGGTACTCTAAACAAGCTATTAACCTAATCATTTGAATCAACCAATTAACCATAAACACCTGCAAAAGATTCCTGAGGCTTTTAAAAAATCCCAGCCTGGTCCATTCCTCAAAACCGCAATCATGGATAAGACTGCCGACCTGACTGCTGATCATTGACACCCTCAAGCAACAGGGTAAGACACAAAGAAATCTCTGCGTGAATAGGCTGTTCCCAGAGTGCTGTCTCAAGGCACCTCAGTGGGACATCTGTGTGAAGGAAAAAGTGAAAGCAGGGCCGATTCCACCTTGGGGCAGCTGTGAAAGCAGTGGACTGAGTCTTGAGTGGAAACATCCAGAGCC
Organism: Plotosus lineatus; assembly: GCA_024760905.1. NCBI lineage: Eukaryota > Metazoa > Chordata > Actinopteri > Siluriformes > Plotosidae > Plotosus > Plotosus lineatus. The sequence goes on along the minus strand of CM045744.1, from coordinate 960,149 downwards.
ACCGTGCACAAGAAATAGGTTACATTTGCCGCATTCCCCAGGTCAAGGCACTTTTGAACCAGAAACAGCGGCAGAAGCGCCTGACCTGGGCTACAGAGAAGCAGCACTGGACTGTTGCTCAGTGGTCCAAAGTACTTTTTTTCGGATGAAAGCAACTTTTGCATGTCATTCGGAAATCAAGGTGCCAGAGTCTGGAGGAAGACTGGGGAGAAGGAAATGCCAAAATGCCTGAAGTCCAGTGTCAAGTCCCCACAGTCAGTGATGGTCTGGGGTGCCATGTCAGCTGCTGGTGTTGGTCCACTGTGCTTTATCAAGGGCAGGGTCAATGCAGCTAACTATCAGGATATTTTGGAGCATTTCATGCTTCCATCTGGTGAAAAGCTTTATGGAGATGAACGTTCTCATTTTTCAGCACGACCTGGCACCTGTTCACAGTGCCAAAACCACTGATGAATGGTTTACTGACCATGGTATTACGGTGCTCAATTGGCCTGCCAACTCTCCTGACCTGAACCCCATAGAGAATCTGTGGGATATTGTGAAGAGAAAGTTGAGAGACACCAGACCCAACACTGGATGAGCTTAAGGCCGCTATCGAAGCATCCTGGGCCTCCGTAACACCTTAGCAGTGCCGCAGGCTGATTGTCTCAATGCCACGTCACATTGAAGCAGTCATTTCTGCAAAAGGATTCCCGACCAAGTATTGAGTGCATAACTGAACATAATTATTTGAAAGTTGGCTTTTTTTGTATTAAAAGCACTTTTTTGTTTGGTCGGATGAAATCTGCTAATTTTTTGAGAGAGGGATTTTTTGTTTTTCCTTACTTTTTTGCCAAAATTATCAATATTAAAACAATAAAAGGCTTGAACTACTTCAGTTGTGTGTCATGAATCTAAAATATATGAAAGTCGAATGTTTATCAGTACATGACAGAAAATAATGAACTTTATCACAATATGCTAATTTTTTGAGAAGGACTAGTATAAGCCTAATAATGTATATTTACCTGATACAAAGTGTTTGCTGCATATTCTGCTGTATTCTGTAGGATTGCAGTCTTTCAAATTTTCCGTTGCGATCCACTTGGCTTTTCTCTCCAGTCAGATGGAAAACGATAAAATGACAGTGCAGGCTTACTTCTGTCTATTTGCACAACCAACAGCGCAACACGATAGAACCATACTAACTGGTTATTTTGTATCACTCCGGGGAAGTTAGTAACCGACAAACAACATCTAGTTGTGTAATGTTGAACCACAAGTACTTATTTTAATATGTTTAGCAATGTTGAATGAGCAAGTCCCGTTCGGATCATGCTGTGCAATATGGCAGATAAACAAAAGTCACGTGACTCTATGATGTCACGTGCAAAACCTCAACAGTAGGATGCCTTTCCTGACACAACCGTCTGCATTTATCCGAGCTTGGGACCGGCGTAAGGGGGAGAGACACTGGTGTGCCCCCCCACTCCACCCACCCCCACATGGCTGCATTTTTCAATCACGTATCAATATCAGCCATAAACTACGAAAAATGCTAAATACCTTGAGTAGCGTTATACACACTATTAAACAATAGACCTAAATCAGGGCTCCGGAACCTGTGGCTCTTTTGATCACTGTATCTGGTTCTCAGATAAATCAAGTGGCCATTCTGTTAAGAATCAAATAAAACAAAAACAAGAAATCTTGCGCATTTAAATCTATTAATCTATTTTCAATGCCATGTCACTGTGGCACGAAGCGGAGAGCCAATCCTTTCTGTATGCGGGCGGGTCTGATACCTTGAAACTCTAATTTTATTGGACTCACACGCTGCTGTGTTTGTGACCGGAAGTGCGTCCCAAGTTTTGGCAATCAGCTGGTCTGTGGGTTGAAGTTTTTCCATGTCCTTCCATTTGTGTTTGCTTGCCATCTGTGTTGGCTTTGTGGAAATGAGCTAATCAAAACCAGGGAAATTTACCTCTTTTCTCAACAACAACACGTGCAGTCTGTGGCTGTTGTTATAATCCAATAAAATGAGTTTCAAGGTTTCAGACTCACCCACATACTGGAGTACAGAAAGGATTGGCTCTCCGCTGCGCACCACAGTGACGTGGCATTGAAAATGGATATATAGATTTACATGCGTGAGACTTATTCATCTGTTTTTGTTTTACTTCATGGCTTTTTTGTACTTTTATTTAAATGTCAGTGAAATTATGTATTCGTTATTCTGTTAAGAAAGGCCACCTGATTTATCTAAGAGCCAGATACAGTCATCAAAACAGCCACATCTGCCTCGCAGGCCTTAGGTTCCCGACCCCTGATATATACATATGCACGCACACACAGTCGGCCCCCAATTTACGAAGACCCCTTTGTACGAAATCCCCGGATTACGAAAAATATTTTCCTGTGTTTCCGTCCCCGAAATACGAAACAACCCCCTCTTACGAAAAGAAATTCAAATGCACCAATCAAAATTTCACATGACACGCGAGTTGCTCTCATTGGCTGTCTCTCAACATCCCGGCCCGCTGGCCTCCCAGATAGAGACAGAAGGAAGCTTCACTCTTTAGTTTTTAGTTTAGTTTTTTAAAGTTGTTTTAATTCAGTAAATGTGTCATAAATGTGGGAGCATTTGATCTTATCTGGCATCCCGATCCCTCAAAAATCAAATTAAAGTTGAGTTTGTCAAGCAGGGAATGCTCTTTGAATTCACGACTTGTGGGCGTGGCCCGCAGAGAGAGAGAGAGAGAGAGAGAGAGAGAGAGAGTATAACTTTTTAGTGTAATTTTTTTGTTGTTTTAATTTAGTAAATGGTCAAGCAGGGAATGCGCTTTGGATTCACATCTTGTGGGTGTGGCCCGCAGCGTGTACGAGAGAGAGAAAGAATAACGCTTCAGTTTTTTTAAGTTGTTTAATTCAGTAAATGTTTAATAAATGTGGGTGCATTTGAGCTCATCTGGAATTCCGATCCCTCAAGGAATCACAATAAAGTTGAGTTTGTCAAGCAGGGAATGCGCTTTGAATTCCACTTCTTGTGGGCTTAGCCTGCAGCGAGCATTCCAGAGAAGGAGATGGAGAGAGAGAGAGAGAGAGGTGTGTATGTGTTAATAAAAATGTTTAATTCTGGTTTTGTTAATGAAATGGTTTAATATGTTATTAAAATAGTTTAATAGTCATTTTCTTTTTACTTTTAACACACATTTCATACAAAATTGGTGTAGCTTTGTATTTTTAAAGGGTTTATAGTTTTATCCAGTTCAAAGATTGAGCCTTGAACAAATTAGGCCTTTAACATGTAAGATGCTAATACTACTTTGGAAATCCCTGCTATACGAAAATGGCTCTGGAATGGATTAACAATTAACAAAATTAATCTGTTTCAGAGCCCTTTTCGTATAGCGGGGATTTCGTAAGTAGGGGTTGCATCTTACATGTTAAATGCCTAATTCGTTCCAAGGCTCCAGTCTTTGGACTGGATAAACCCCATAAACCCTTTAAAAATTATACAAGTACACCAATTTTGTATGAAATATGTGTTAAAAGTAAAAGAAAATGATTTATTGAACCAGTTAAACATTTTATTCACATTTTTGATTAAGCCATTATTAAACATTTTTTATTAACATGCACATCTCTCTCTCTATATCGCTCTCTCGCGTGGGCCATGCCCACAAGACGTGGAATTCCCTGCTTGACAAACTCAACTTTAATTTGATTCCTTGAGGGTTCGGAATTCCAGATGACTTCAAATGCACCCACATTTATTAAACATTTACTGAATTAAACAACTTAAAAAACTAAACTAAAGAGTGAAGCTTCCTTCTGTCTCTATCTTTGAGCCCAGGGCATGATGTTGAGAAACAGCCAATGAGAGAGCAACTCGCATCATTTGAATTTTGAATTTCTTTTAAGTGAGAGGGTTGTGTCAGATTCGGGACGGAAAGTCAGGGAAATGTTTTTCGCAACGTGGGGATTACGTACAAAGTGGTCTTCGTAAGTTTGTGGCCGACTGTATACACACACATATATACATATACATATATACATACATATATGTGTGTGTGTGTATATATATATATATATATATATATATGTGTATATGTGTATGTATATATATATATATATATATAAAATAAAAGGACAGGACAAAGACTTTCTATTGAAACTCCATTTATCACTACAGATCTGTTTCAAGGGGTGGTGAAACCATTCTCTCTCTTCAGGTGATTATAGAGGAATGTCACCAAACATCAACTTTATCCCTCTGTAGTTGCCACAGCTCTGTACATCTCCCTTGTTCTTAAAAATGTGTACAAGCACACTTCTCCTCCATTCCTCCGGCATCTGCTCACTTTCTAAGACCATGTTGAATATTTTTGTCAGAGAATCTACTGCTACCTCTCCTAGATACTTCCATACCTCAACTGGTATGTTATCAGGACCAACTGCCTTTCCACTCTTCATCCTCTTCAATGCCCTCCTCACTTCACCCCTACTAATCTTTGCTACTTCCTGGTCCTCAACAGTCACCCCTTCTACTCTTTTTTCTCTCTCTCATTTTCCTCATTCATCAGCTCTTCAAAGTACTCTTCCATCTTCCCAGCACACTTCTGTCATCAGTCAATACATTTCCCTCTCTGTCCTTTATCACTCTAACTTGCTGCACGCCTTTCCCATCTCTATTTCTCTGCTGTGCTAACCTGTATAAATCATTTTCTACCTCCTTATTGTCCAACCTATCATACAAGTCATCATACGCCCCTCTGTTTGGCCTTTGACACCGCTTACCTTCGCCTTTACGCTGTGTCTCCCTGTACTCCTGTTTACTCTCTTCTGTCCTCTCTGTGTCCCACTTCTTCTTAGCTAACCTCTTCTTTTGTACACACTCCTGCACTTCCTCATTCCACCACCAAGTCTCCTTATCTACTTTCCTTCCAGAGGACACGCCAAGTACTCTCCTACCGGTCTCCCTGATCACATTGGCTGTGGTCTTCCAGTCATCTGGAAGCACTTCCTGACCACCCAAAGCCTGTTTTAACTCCTCCTTGAAGACAACCCGACACTCTTCCTTTTTCAGCTTCCACCACTTTGTCTTCTGTTCTGCCTTTGCCTTTTTCACCTTCCTCACCATCAGCATCATCCTGCACACCACCATCCTGTGCTCTTTGGCAACACTCTCACCTACTACTACTTTGCAGTCACTGACTTCCTTCAAATTACATCGCCTACACAAGATGTAGTCTACCTGTGTGCTCATGACTCCGCTTTCATAAGTCACCCTATGCTCCTGTCTCTTCTGGAAGAAAGTATTCACCACAGCCATTTCCATCCATTTTGCAAAATCGATCAACATCTGTCCTTCTGTGTTTCTGTCTTGGATACCAAACCTGCCCATCACTTCCTCGTCCCCTCTGTTGCCTGCACCAACATGTCCATTGAAGTCTGCACCAATGACCACTCTTTCACCTCTGGGGGAACTCTTATCACTTCATCTAACTCGCTCCAGAATCTCTCCTTCTCTTCTAGCTCACATCCTGCCTGTGGGGCATAAGCACTAACAACATTGACCATCACGCCTTCAATTTCTAACTTGAGACTCATCACTCGGTCTGACACTCTTTTCACTTCTAGAACATTCCTGTCAAACTCCTCCTTCAAGATGACTCCGACTCCATTTCTCTTCCCATCCACACCATGATAAAACAGTTTCAACAGTTTCAGCTCCTAAGCTTCTAGTCTGAATTTTGTTTTGATCATTTGCATTGGAAATGTGGCAGAAGTTTTACACCGGTTGCCCTTCCTGTTGCAATCCTCTGCATTTATCCAGGCTTGGGACCGGCATAAGGGGGAGAGACACTGGTTAGTGCCCCGCCCCCCGCCTCATGGCTGCATTAAATCAACATACTGAATATTAAAGTTTATTCTTTTAATATTGTAATCAACAGAGTTTCAAGGTTTCTTCAACATATCACTTTAATGTTGCTGTCAACAACTAAGAAATCCCTATTTCACGCTCTGCGCTGTTGCTGGTGGTTTATATTTAACTTGTATTTGTTCGAAAATGTAGCAAATGTGTTGCTCAATTTGAAACGCAATAATTAATTTATTATTTTCATATTGGCACCTTTAATAGTGACGGAACAGGTTTTTTTGCCTCATCATTGTCCACTTCCATTATGCTTTCCACCTTTATTGTTAAGACAGTACTGGCCAATGAGAATAGCTGTTTCACCAAACCTGGTGAAATTGACCGAAAACAAAGCGCGGTTAATACTGATTTTGGTCACTTCTTAGTGTGGTGTATGATAGGGGACACGCGTATATACTTTTTATTTTTTGCATCTGTGAATGCTCAGGCGGGGTTTTTTTGTACAATTTTGGCCCAACCGGCTGTGCTGCTGCCAACAAGGATATTTTTAAGGCTGGCCTGATTATCCTCCTCCATCTCACTCTGTACTTTCTCATTTTATCCCCAAACACTCTTCCCTGTGGTGTCCCTCAAACGTATTAATTTATAATTTTGCCCATTCTTGTCCCTTCTGGAAGATAAAAAAATTCACAGCATCTTCATCTCTGTTCTTGCATCTCTTTCTCAGCCTTATTGTCTCCAAACCGTACAGCATTGCTCGCCTCATTATGGTCTTATAAACCCTTCCCTATATTGTTACAGATGCCCTACTGTCACAAATCACCGTGTCCGCTCTTCTCCTCCCATTCCACTCTGCCTTCAGTCTCTTCACTTCTCTACCGTGCTCTTTTACTTTTAATAGTCACCCAATTTTTTAAATGTTCACAAATATTTTTCTAAATCTCCCCATAGATCAAACTCAGGATGTCTGCAGAAGATTCCAGTAGCTGTGAAAAGATTTCATGTCCACATGAAAGTATCACCTGTTCTTCACAAATGAAGGAAGGTCTTCACACTTGCCCAGTTTGTGGCAAAAGTTTTACTAAGAAGGGCAATTTCCAAAAACATCAGCACATTCACACAGGAGAGAAGCCGTATCACTGCTCAGATTGTGGACAATGTTTTGCTCAGATCGGCCACCTCCAAATCCACCAGTACATTCACACGGGAGACAAGCCGTATCACTGCTCACAGTGTGGAAAACGTTTTACTCGAAAAAGCAACCTTCAAGTACACCAGCGTATTCACACAGGAGAGAAGCCGTATCACTGCTCAGATTGTGGAAAGAGTTTTTCTTTTTCGAGTTGTTTTCAAAGACACCGACGCATTCACGCGGGAGAGAAAGCCTATCACTGCTCACAGTGTGGAAAGAGTTTTTCTAGTCAGAGCTATTTCCGAACACACTGGCGCATTCACACGGGAGAGAAGCCGTATCACTGCTCACAGTGTGGAAAGAGCTTTTCGAGTCAGAGCTATTTCCGAACACACCGGCGCATTCACACGGGAGAGAAGCCGTATCACTGCTCACAGTGTGGAAAGAGTTTTTCCAGTCAGAGCTATTTCCTAAAACACCAGCGCATTCACACGGGAGAGAACCTGTATCACTGCTCACAGTGTGGAAAGAGTTTTTCTAGTCAGAGCTCTTTCCGAACACACCAGCGCATTCACACGGGAGAGAAGCCGTATCACTGCTCACAGTGTGAAAAGAGTTTTGCTCAAATAGGCCACCTCCAAATACACCAGCGCGTTCACACGGGAGAGAAGCCGTATCACTGCTCAGATTGTGGAAGACGTTTTGCTCAAATAGGCCACCTCCAAATACACCAGCGTGTTCACACAGGAGAGAAGCCGTATCACTGCTCAGATTGTGGAAAACGTTTTACTCGTAAAGGCAACCTCCAAATACACCAGCACATTCACACAGGAGAGAAGCTGTATTACTGCTCAGACTGTGGAAAGGGTTTTCATCATTTGGATTATCTCCGAACACACCGGTGCATTCACACCAGAGGGAAGCCGTATTTCTGCTCACAGTGTGGAAACAGCTTCACTAAAGAAAGTTCTCATCGTAACCACCATCAGGTTCATGCAGAATAGAAACAGCATCTCTGCTGAGAGTGAGCTTGTTCATTTGGGGATTTTATTCCCATGAAGTTTCCTACCTAAGAGAAGTAATATTGGGCTGAGGAGTGGATGTAGAGATAACCTGCTCATCTTTATATTACAGTGAGGTCATGCTCTCATCCATCTGTTATCCAACTCTGCTTTTGAAATCTGGAGCCAGTCCGAGTTGACTTTGAGCAGTAGGTGCAGTTCCTCCTCAACAGTTTTCCAGTCTGCCGCAAGGATGTCATTGCCTCCAGGATTTTTTTTCCAGAGAGTAATGTTATATTTCGTATATATTTTTTTGGGGAAAAAAGCTAATTTTCCGATGTGCGTTTATGTGCTGTGCGTCTCTTAAAATTGAGCAAAAACTGAATTGTGACTTGGGATAACAGATGTCCTATTACTAAGCACAGATCACCTCATTGTTGGATTTTTGATACCTTTAAATGAAAATGTCGTATTTGTTTCAACATCTGCACTCCAATTTGTTACAGTGCTAGCTTGACTTACATAATTAATCCATTTCAAGGGTAAGCTCGTAATTCAAAATGTTCAGTTCAGTTCATTTTCTGTACCTGCTTAATCCTAATTTGGGTCACTGGGAGGCTGGTACCCATCTCAGCCAACTTCGGGCGAGGGCAGAGTACACCCTGGACAGCTCGCCAGGCCATCGCAGGGTGGAAACACGCTGACGGCTTTGCAGCCTACTCTTGTTGAAAGTCAGCAATGGTTCTTTTACATGCCTCACACCATAGACAGTGAGAGACATGGCCGGCCTTTGATAACCCAGTTAGCTCCACTGGGGGGGACAGTGACAACCTTATGCAGAGTGGGACTCGAACCCCCAACCTTTGGATCAGCGATCCAACGCCCTATACCACTAGACCACCACTGCCCCTAATTCAAAATGTTTGTTAAATAAAACAAATTCCCATAGGAAATGATAGCAAACCAATTTATCCATTCCACCCCCTCCCAAACTCATAACCTGCCAGAAACATGTATATTTGACCTATTATAGTAAAGGTAAACACAATAAATATTTCATAGTAATGATAGATGCACATTAACATTCATAATAATTAAAAATATACAATAATACAAGAACAAACAATAAGTCAACTAACCCTTCCAATCATCGACTGTGGTGAAGATGTCACGTGGGCAGGCATGAGTTGGTGCATAACAGAGGAGGAGGAGAATTTTGTGCATATACATGCTACGAATGCCAGCGAGGAAAGGCTCGTGGTGAACTCCCACAGTGTTTCTCAAATAGTGGGGCGTGCCCCCCTTGGGGGGGGGGTGCAGTGGAATGCCAGGGAGGGCGTGTATGATCCTGGGGAGCATGGTTTTTTGCCATACTGTACTAGAATTAAGTGTAATTGTGCATCCTCTACAATAGGCAATAGGTGACGGTGGTGCTTTCACGGTGTTCCATATGGTGTCGGGAAAAGCACCGAGCAAATGATATGAAATGCAGTAAACACTACTTATAGTCGTGTGTGGAGGGGGGGTGTTGTTAAATGTTTTTTTTTTCTTCTTCTCGGGGTCATTTACAAAAAAATAATTTAGAACCACTGTACAAGGCGTTCTCGAAGTGTGAAGGAATACACGCAGAAGAATACAAGGCTAATCGGCCCGGATAAGCCGTTTCTCCAGCAGAGCTCATAAATCAAAATTTTGCTCTTTGGATGGGGCACATTTTTGGTGGGACCGAAGCTCGCCTCATGGAAAATTTGTTATAAAAGACACTCGCAAGTCAAGGTACCACTGTACTTTGAATTGTGACATAATGTCATGGAGAAAGCAGGCAGGTCACGTGTTGGAATATACTGGTCCTTCTCAAAAAAATTAGCATATTCTGATGAAGTTCATTATTTTCTGTAATGTACTGACAAAAAATAAACGTTCATATATTTTAGATTCATTGCACACCAACTGAAATATTTCAGGTCTTTTATTGTTTTAATACTGATGATTTTGGCATATAGCTCATGAAAACCAAAAATCCCTACCTCGAAAAATTAGCATATCATGAAAAGGTACTCTAAACGAGCTATTAACCTAATCATCTGGATCAACCAATTAACTCTATACACCTGCAAAAGATTCCTGAGGCTTTTAAAAACTCCCAGCCTGGTTTATTACTCAAAACCTCAATAATGGGTAAGACTGCCGACCTGACTGCTGTCCAGAAGGCCATCATTGACAACCTCAAGCAAGAGGGTAAATCACAGAAAGAAATCTCTTAGCGAATAGGCTGTTCCCAGAGTGCTGTCTCAAGGCACCTCAGTGGGACGTCTGTGGGAGAGAAAAAGTGAAAGAAGGGCCGATTCCAGACCTTGGGGAACCTGTGGAAGCAGTGGACTGACTCTGGAGTCGAAATATCCAGAGCCACTGTGCACAGTCCTGTTCAGGAAATGGGCTACAGGTGCCACATTCCCCAGGTCAAGCCACTTTTGAACCAGAAACAGCGGCAGAAGAAAGTACTTTGTTTGGATGAAAGCAAATTTGGTATGTCATTCGGAAATCAAGGTGCCAGAGTTTGGAGGAAAACTGGGTTTGTTTGTACAAAATCACAATATAAGGTCAACCTATTTTTTTATAACCTACATTTTGTTATTAGAGGCAGTGGTGGTCTAGTGGTATAGGGCGCTGGATTACTGATCCAAAGGTTGGGGGTTCGAGTCCCACTCTCCACAAGGTTGTCACTGTCCCCCCCAGTGCAGCTAACTGGGTTATCAAAGGCGGGCCATGTCTCTCACTGTCTATGGTGAGAGGCATGTAAAAGAACCATTGCTGACTTTCGTAAAGAGTAGGCTGCAAAGTCGTCAGCGTGTTTCTGTCCCTTGCTAAAAAGGGTTGTGACAGGAAGGGCATCCGACATAAAAACCTCTGCCAAATCAAACGTGCGAATCAAATGATTCGCTGTAGCGACTCCTGAGTAAAAGGGAAAAAGCCGAAAGGAAGACAGACAGACATTTTGTTATGCCAAATCTGCTTGAAACTTTGGGACAAAATAAGAGAATAATATTATTTTGTCCCAAAGTTTCATATTATATATAGAGTTATCAAATTGTATTAATTTTTTACGTTAACAAGAGTGAACATTTTTAAAGTTCTTGTTTCCTGCAAACAAAATTCACGGTCTTGCGTCCCTTCCTTGCACTAAATTCTATTACCATGAAATATTAAGACTCTCGGAGGCACTGCAAATATGTCCACATCTCAATGTTTCATGTAATTTTAAAGAAGCTTGGTGGGGACAGTCCAGACCAGGGGTCGGCAACCTTTGCCATTCAAAGAGCTATTTAGACCCATTTTCCCGAATCAGTAAAGAAAACACTGGGAGCCACAAATCCTTTTTAACATTTAAATCAAATAACACTGCATATAATGTTTTTTTTTCCCTTTTTTCCTTTATTTTAATATAAAAAAACATGTTGCACTGATTTGAACGACTGTAGAGACAATTAAATTACAATTCTGCTTGCAACAAAAACATTTACCTTTTAAAAAAAAAAAGACGTTGAATAAAATGTTACAGTCGGCCCTCTACTTACGAAAACCTCTGACTACAAAAAATCCAGGTTACGAAAAACATTTTCCTAAATTTTAGTCCTCTGTATACGAAACAACTTCCTCTTATGAAAAGTGCCAAATGTGCCATTCAAACAATGTGCGAGTTGCTCTCTCATTAGCTGTCTCTCAACATTCCGCCCCGCTGGCCTCCCATTGCCCAGGAGGGAGCTGAGTCTCCATAGTACAGCACCCATAAAGCTTGTTTGTCACACGCGTGAAGGAGAGCTGTACTGTTGGTTCGTGAGTTTTGAGATTACTCATTGCAGCTTATTTTTCATTTTTTTTAAGTTGTTTAATTCAGTAAATGTTTAATAAATGTTGCGCGCTCCGCCGAATGTGGGTAAAACACGGCTCATCCGGACCTCCGATCCCTCAAGGAAACAAGTGACTGTTGAGTACTAAACAAGTGTTCAAAGCGCACCTGCCTGCTTGACAGATCAAAGGTCCGGACAAGCTGAGTTCCACCCAAAAGCTCTGGTGTCGGCCGCAACGCTTCCCGCACTTGGTGGAGCGCGTCACTGATATTTAACATTGTTTGGTTTGGTTAATTAAAACATTGGTTAATAAAAAATGTTTGATGTTTAATATTGTTTGGTTTTGCGAATAAAAAAATGGTTCATAAATGTTGTGAATCTCCATATTAGTGTACCCATGCCTGCTTTGTCGCACTTATAAAGGAGAGTTGTACTGTTGGTTCGTGAGTTTATTTCAGAGTGGTCATCTTATAATCTTATAAACACAACTCATTGGTAATGATTATGGGTTGACATGACTAGACAACCAAGTTAAACAATAAGGAATGAAGACCGTATCACCGATTTGAGCAGAGATGTGTTTTGCCCCATAATTCCCAGACATTCAAAATCTGTAGATCAATGAATTCACTGTATTGAGTTGCACAACTTGCTGTATGCCATTTCTTCTATTGTAAACTTTTATTGCAAAATATGCAAAGCCTACTTTTTAAAACTCCTTCCAGAGTTTTCGTCCAATCCACACAAACCATAGTGTGTAGCATCCTGAGAGCAAAATGTTATTATAGTTAATAATTAATTTACATTTTTTTCTGTACCCAAACAACAACAAAGTGTTGCATATCTTGCCATAGTAAAGGTTTTTGATTTAAGACTCTTTCTTGTGATGATACTTTGTTGCTCTGGATCAGATTGGGTGGCCATTGGCCTCTAGTGGGTGCTACAAACAAGCATCTCCAGATCACTTTATTCCATTTGTGTGAGACTTGGTGGGTAAAATCAAGGGCTGATACAATTTTATGATGCTTAAAGTAGGTCTGGTCTATAACAATTACAATGTTTACAATTCACCAGTTAGAGCCAAGTGAACAGACTCAAATTTGTTAAGTAGATAGACAATGCTTCATACAACCCCTGGCAAAAATTATGGAATCATCAATCTCAGAGGATGTTCATACAGTTGTTTAATTTTGCAGGGAAAAAAGCAGACTACAGACACGACACAGTCATTTCAAATGGCAACTTCCCGGCTTTAAGAAACACTAATATAAATCAAGAAAAAAAAATGTGGTAGTCAGTTAAAGTTACTTTTTTAGACCAAGTGTGTGTGTGTGTGTGTGTGTGTGTGTGTGTGTCTGGGGGGGGGGTTATGGAATCAACCTGTGAATTTCCATTCCCAAAAACTAACACATGCATCAGATTAGATTCTGCAGCTAAACAGGAGTGATCACACCATGGAGAGCTGTTGTACCAAGTGGACTGACATGAATCATGGCTCCAACATGAGATATGTCAATTGAAACAAAGTAGAGGATTATCAAACTTCTTCTAGAAGGTAAATCATCACGCAATGTTGCAAAAAGATGTTGGTTGTTCACAGTCAGCGGTGTCGAAAATCTGGTCCAAGTACAAACAGCATGGGCAGGTTGTTGAAGGCAAGCATACTGGTAGACCAAGGAAGACATCAAAGCGTGAAGACAGAAAACTTAAAGCAATATGTCTTGAAAACGGAAAATATACAGCAAAACATTGGAACAAAACTAGAGTCAATGTCTGTGACTGAACTGTAAGAAACCACCGAAAGGAAATGGGATTTACATACAGAAAAGCATGTTTTCTTCAGGCAGTCGTTTTCATAAATCTCATTGGAATGGCACTAAACAAAAGTTCCAGCATCATCACCTTGCCCAATGCAGATTTGCGATTCATCACTGAATACATATGACTTTCATCCAGTCATCCACAGTCCACGATTGCCAGGGGTTGTAGACCTCACACGCCAAACATTGAACATGTGCTCTACCGGGCCATTTAAGGGGACTTTCACAGACTGGGTTTCACCCTGCTAGCAGTTCTGGTGCTAACAATGACAGTGATCATGGTAAACCATTCAGAGACAAGTGAGTGCGGTCAAATTTACATAGACAGACAATACTTCATATACCTCAAATACCAGAAACTAGCAATGTGCACCTCAAGGTGAGGCTGTGATCAAAGTAAATGTATGTGAGGCTGTAACTCCCATAACTTGTAAATTTCAAGCAAGATAGAAAACACGTTTTCTTTTTTCCTGAATTGTCTTTATTTTTATTTATCAATTTTTATTTTATTTTTTTTTTTCAATCCTGAGTTTCTACATTTACTTGTAATTGATTTGTGGGATATATATATATATATATATTTTTTTTATAGTATTGCTTACTGACTTTGGAGATTTAAAATCCAAACAAAAAACCCCAATTAATTCTGAAAGGGTTCTGCCTTTAATTGTGACAGAACTTGTGCAGGGTTTCATACAAATGCATCGTTTTATTCAGGTGATTTACCAGAGCTATGAGAATAGCATGATGCACCAGTGAACATTTGGAACAGAGTAAGAGAGAAACCGATTTTCATTATTTAAGTTTTCACACATCCAGCCAGTAGAAACAAGGCCGTAGGCTGGTCTGACCGTGGGGCGGTGCACATCTTGGTTGACCGGAACTCGAGTCCCAGGAGCTATAGGCCTAAGCCTTAAAGGAGTGTAGAGAAACACAAGAACAAATTGTACACCAGACTGTTTTAATTATATACATAATTTGGGTCAGAATTAAAATTGACGTCGAGGTCTTACAAATGATGTTATAAATCAGTTTACAGTTATAATGTACATTACAAAAATAACAGTTAGTTACAGTCACCAGTTTTCCTCTCGCCTGTTATGATCATGCACAACTGAATTGTACGAGCTACAAGAGCACAAATTAAGGCTTGATCAGAGATTTCAGCTCAAGTCGCCTGGGGTGGATGGAAGCATAAATGTCAGTTAATCAAGAGCTACATGTTTATTGTAGTGGATGTTGATGAGCCCCAATGATGAAAGTCTCTCTTGACCCATGGTTGCTCTCAAGTATGAATGTGACTTTCACATGAAGTCAGTGGAAGGTTACAGATAATTTACAGAAGAGTAAATATGTTCGGAAATGTCACTTGATCATATTATTTAATGGCTGCTGCCGTTGACTGTGGTCTTTTCTCCTCGGGCCTCTTTTCATACCTTGCCTTCCATTGTTTTAACTCCTGTGGAACCAACTCAGGTCATGGAAGGTCAATACTGTATAGGTCAATGGTCTCATCAATGTTAATGACTGAAGTTTTGCAAATAATTGCAGGGACAAGGCCCAACAGTGATGCTGCCTTTCGTGCCAAGGTTGAAAACTGAGTGTCCAGATTTTCACTGATGTGATCCAAGAATGGAATTGCAAGGTTCAGCCTGTAGTGGTCACAAATGGAAAGTGAGGCGACATTTTTGTGGTGCTGCTGTCTTCCTGCAACTCTAGGTTTAGTGGGTTCTTTACCGACCTTTTCTGCCATTCGAACTGCTTGATTGTAGATCTTGGTAAACTCTTCCTCAACCTGAAGTCTTTCCTCTTTATAAGTGTCCTTTACTTCCTGGACCATTTCATCCCCTTGTTTTATGTCCACAGAGGACCGTTGTAGCTTCACTGTTAGACCTGGCAGGTGTGAAAGGTACTGATACACGATTACGAATGTAATGGCGAAATCAAAGCTGGTGATTCCTGTGAGAACTTGCTGAGCATCACTCTTGGTTTGGGTCGAGCAGTCCTTGTACATTCCATTAAACCCCTTGTGCAATTCCTCGTACTCCTGCAGATGCATGCTGTATCCTGTAATCCCAAGAGCATCCACAATAAATGTGAAATCCTAGTAGAAATGCTGGTAGGCGTTGTGGCGCTCTGCCAATCTTGTTCTGCACAAGTCTATCAGACATTTCCTTTTTACTGATCCATCATGATCGGTTTTGAGACTGATTATGGTTTACAGCAGCTCATTTCATTTCGGATGATTTTTACAGAAAAGGCAACAGTTCTTGAATTTATACAACATGTTGCATACTTGTGGAATCTTGCAGGAGTGACTAATGACTAGGTTTAGGCAGTGTCCATTGCAGTGAATATAAGTTGCTAATGGTGAACACTGCTGAATTCGAGCTTGCACTCCTAAATGGTTTGAGGGGTGAACTCAATCAAATATTATAGTTCAACCAAAAACATTCTCAAATATATTTTAAACTACATCTTCAAGTACATGTGCTAAATACATTTACAAATTGAGCTAAAGATATTTATCTATTCAAAGGCACAAACAAATATTAATACATATTTACAACACAAAGACATAATATTAATTTTATTAAGGTACTGACCAATAGGCTGCAGATACGAGCTGGATGGCTTATGATTATTTTAGCCATTTGTTCTCTGTGAGTCAATATCTACTTTGTGTTCGAACACATGTGCAGGAAGCAGAAGCGGTACTAAGAACCTGTGCTTTATTCTCACACTCGCACTTTGTTTGATTGACAGTGTTCAGCGATGATTGCTTCCTGATAATATGTGAGGCACTCCACCGAAAGTTGGTGTTTGTCACACAGACCACTTTTGAAATAAAGGCCAGAAAAGTAAAAATGGTCCCTTTTCATGGAAACTTGGATTTTTGCATAAACTATTAAAACAAGAATTCAACTATCTTTTGCTCACGTAAAATCGACTAAAACTCATGAAAAATTTCTTTTTTCTTTCATTTTTCTGGCAAGTACCCTCATAAAACTAGATAAAAACAGTCGCAAATTTACTGGTTTTCATTGCATTTATTCACCAAGTTCAGTCCAAGACACACTATAATCCACACACCAGAAGAACGGTCGTGAAGTGGTCTCTCCATTTTGGATACTGTTTTGATATTAAAATGCCGTTTCAGCGAATAAAATAAAGGTTATGAAGACGATATGCTCGTAAACAATGCAGGCTAGTTGCTAAGGAAGATCTGAAATGAGCACATTGATTGGTCAGCTCAGGCTAGACCTCAGGGTCCATCTCCTGGTTATATGGATGGCAAATGTGAAGGCATGGATGACGCTAGCCATATTTGAGGAATGGTTCCTCCACCATTTCATCCCCGAAGTGATGTTGTATTGTCGGGAAAATGGCATTCCGTTCAAGATCCTGCTGGTGTTAGACAATGCCCCCCCCCCAACTTGGATGATTTTCATCCGGATGTTCAAATTGTATACCTGCCGCCAAATACAACTTCACTTCTGCAGCTGATGGACCACGGCATCATCGTCAACTTCAAGTAGTTGAGGAGCTCTCTGCTCTTCATCATGTTTTTCAGGGCTCACGGGCTAGCTGCCAGGTAGACTAGCAGTTGCTTCAGCTTGAAGGTTCCGTCAGCATTCTCGCCAAGCATTAGGGTTCACCAATCTTCAGCCGCTTTAAATTCGGGCATGGTCTTCTCTTTACGGCTAATGTAGGTGTTTTCTGGCATTTTTTTTTTTCCAGAAAAGACCTGTTTTGTCTAAAATAAAGATCTGCTTTGGAGAATAACCCTCCTTTTCGATGATTTCTTTGAGCACTTGGTGGAAGCCTTCGGCAGTTTCTTTGTTTGTTGATGCTGCCTCTCCGGTCACAGCTACGTGATGAAAATGTACCCTCTTCTTCAAACAGGCAAACCAACTGTGGCTGGCAGAAAAAGTTTCTTCTGTAACTTTTTCCCCTGCCTTCACCTAAAGGTCTTCTAAGATCGATCTGGCTTTCTCTTGAATCAGCATAAGGCTCAAAGGAACACACTGTTGACGCTGATTTTCGAGCCAAATGCTCAGGAGTTTCTCCATGTTTTCAATGAGTTTCCCTCTTTTCTTGCTGATGATGGTGGACTGTATCAGCACTGTATGTGCTCCATAATGCGGTCCTTTTGCTTGTAAATGGTACCGACTGTCAAACAATTCAAGATGTGTGCACGTGCCACATTCACCATCTTCTAACCTGCATCAAGTTTCTTTATTATTGCCACCTTTGTTTCAAATGAGATGGGTTGCCGCTTTTTCACATTTCCACTTTCACTGGAAGCTTTTTGCTTTTCACCAACCATATTGGATTATGGATGCATGAAATGTTTTTTCAATAAAACAGAAGAAAGTTCAGAACACAGCTAGAGACGAGGTTTGAACACTTGGGTAACAAACGACAGAGTGAGAGGAGAGTGATGCACTTCACAGAATAGGCAGGCAATACAAAATCTAACTTCCAGCCACTCTGTTCACTGTTTGCGCAAACACTTCTGACCTCTGGACCGACCTGTTCATATGTCCGGATGTGCGTAAAACGAATGTTTGTAAGTAGGGTCATCATCATCATCGGATGTCCTGCCGGGACGGCGTGGAGAGAACACGACACCCAAGCTGACGCCGAATTGTTTGATCGGAGGCGAGGACTGGAGTGTCTTCTGGTCTCACTCCAAGACCGAGAAGGTCTTCATTCACCGCATCTTCCCAGCGAAGCCGTGGACAGCCAGGTAAGCGTCTCCATCCGAAGCAGAGAGGATTCAACTGAAACAAAGACGTTGCTGGGATGTTGGGCCCTTTCAGAAGATGGCCACACCAGGATAGGCGGCGTTGGTGGATAACTCTTGTGAGTGACATGGTGTTTGTGCGAATCCGGAGAACTTCATTACTGACTAATTCATCCCAGCGAATCATCTCTAGGCGACGGAGTGCACAGGTATCAAAGGCATTCAGTTTTCTCGCCTACGTAACTGAGATGGTCCAGGTTTCTGAGCCATACAAGAGCACTAGCAGGACTGCAGCATTGAATATTACCAATGTTGTTTCGCAGGAGACAGCTTGTGATTGTAGGCTCTTGAGTACACTTGTTGCCTTTCCGATATGTCGATAAATGTCTTTGCTGCAGTTTCCATCAGTTGATATCACAACCCAAATATTCTTGCTCTGAAGTAATAACTACGTCTACTCCATTGACAGTGACAGAGGGTGGTGGGTTACCATTGCCGACGGCCATAATTCGGGTCTTACTCCAATTGACTTGAAGCCCAAGCTTTGCTGCTTCCTCCTGACAGACCCTGAGGTCTAGCCTCAGCTGTTCCAATGAAGGCGAGAATATGGTAACATTGTCTGCGTATTCGAGGTCTTGAAGCTGGTAATCACCAAACGTGATACCCGGGATTCTTCGCACAACACAGTTCATCCATCGGTCAGCTGCACAGTTGAATAAATCCAGTGCAGCGGCATAACCCTGACGCACAACACGGTGATGCTGAAACCAGTCACTACCTTGTTTCCCTATTCGTGCCATGCTTTCACTATGGTGATAAAGATCAAAGAATATGTTTGCTAACTTTGCAGGGAGCCCTGACAGGTCGAGGCATTTCCAGAGTGATGATCGATGGACGGAGTCGAACGCTGCCTTCAGATCGATAAATCTTATATATGCCGTAGTGCTGAATTCATTCACTTTTTGGATAATGTTCCTCACCGCAAAAATATGCTCCGTTGTTGACCTATTTTCTCTGAATCTAGCTTGGTTAAGACATCTGGTGCAAGAGAGGGCAGGTTGCGCATGAGACAGGAGGATGGATGCATATAGCTTCTGCACAGTTGGAAGGAGTGTGGTCCCGTGATAGTTGTCACATGTTAGTTTGTCTCCTTTTCTCTTCCAGAAGGGCAAGATAATACCATGATGCCATTCCTGGGGGATTTCCTCCTTCATATATATCATATTGAAAAGTGTAAGATGGGTAATCAAACATTTACCACTGCTTGCTGAAAGTTCGGCTGGGATTTCATCAATACCAGCGGATCTGCCTCTTTTCAACTTTGTGAGGGCTACTTTTACTACTTCCTGTGTGATCAATTCTATTAAGCACTCTGAAATATCAGTGGGTGGTTGTGAGTCTTGCAACAGGGGATCAATCAATTGCTCTGGCTTATTGAGTAGAGGTTTGAAATGGTCTTTCCATTGGTGCATGCAGTCGTGAGGTTCCGTTGGGACTTCTCCATTGTGATCTTTGATTTGTATATTGGAATCTTGCAGTTTCGCGCGCATTTTTCGAATGAATTTGAAGATTTTGCCTTGGTTACGCTGTAATGCTGTCCGCTCAAGTTCAGTGGCCCGTTCTTCAAAGAATTTTTCTTTGTTACATTCTAGATCACGATTCCTGGCAATATTTAGCTGCCAATATTTGTTGATTCGGTTGTTAAGCCGAGCTTGCTGTCGCGTCTCAATTATATCGAGGATGGCTTGGGAGATCCAAGGACGACGTGCCTGTCTGGTTGCTTTTCCAAGAACCTGTTCTGCAGCTTGTAAGATCGGTTGCATTATATGCTCAAACTCCTGGTTCACATCAAGTCTTTCCACTACATCGTCATGGAGGGTCCCTTCGCTACCAAGAACAGCAAAGCGATTGTTCACTTCAACCTGGTAGAGGTGTTCAACTCCCGGATTTTTAAGTTTTGAAAGGTTGAACTTTGGTGTACTTCTCAACTTCTGTTCAGCTCTGAGCATTAGCCTCATAGACATCATAAGAAGACGATGATCTGTATTTCCAAGTTGAGCACTCCGATAAATCCAGCAACACATGACACTGGGTGTCAAACTGAGAGTGGCATTGGCGTCCGTGAACGCTACAGTGATATTTTGTCTGGAAACCTGGACCACTAAACTTGACAGTATGTCATAATAGCAGGTCTTGTCATGATCAGGCGCGACGTTGGTAGGAGCATATGCGACGATAAAAGTAAATTTACCTCGAAGGTGCTTAAATCGGGCGGTAAGAATTCATTCATTTACCGGATTCCAACTCATCAAAGCTCTCTGAGATGCAGGTGTGAGGGCTAAGGCAACACCAGCTTGGCCGTTCTAGGCGGTGGAAGTTACACCTGACCATCAGAATCGGTGATCATTCAAGACAGTTTCTCCTGATCCATTCCATCTGTATTCGCAAAGTCCCAGCATATAAAGTTGCAGGCGGTTCATTTCTCTAATCAAAAGCTCCGGATGCCCTGAGCGTTGTAGTGTGAGAATGTTCCAAACTCCGATATTCAGATTAGTCCGCATATCCAAATAATCGTTGGTCCTTATGACATTTCCGGGTCTAATACACTGATTAACAATTTGGTTCGTATCTCGTGTTCTGTTCATAACAAATGGGGGGTTCACTTGGCCGGGTTGTTAGCCCTGCACAAGCTAGATAGCATGGTGGTTGAACCACCTGAGGCGAGCCATCACGCCGATTGACCAACATTCGCGCCGGTGGCCAAGGGATCTGATGGGATCGAAAGAGGGGTCAAAGGTTCCTCGCGTTCCACCAGAGGCCGTCTGTCACCCCCCCTGTGAGTAGGGTAAGTCGGGTAGCGTCTGTAAATATAATAATAAATGTGAATCTACTGTCTGCTCGTATGTAACTTTACTAGTAGCTTCCTCATAACATTGTACCAACAAAATAACATCCAACAACAACATAGAACAACAACAACAACATAACAGTATAACATCAAAATCTCTGTTATTACTCTCTCTGACCCCAAAAAATTATAAAAAAAAATCATGTGGAAAAATAAATAAATGACGAGAAACTACAATTCCACACTTCTTTCTCTGTCATGTCAATACTGTGTTGACCTGGCGAGCTGTCCAAGGTGTACCCGCCTCGCCCGAGTCAGCTGAGATGTGTGCCAGCCTCCCGCGACCCTAATTAGGATTAAGTGGTGCAGAAAATGAATGAATATTATATAAATATACCTACACTACATTTATTATTTGTGAGCCACTCCACCGAAAGTAGGCTCTAGTGTCTTGTGGGGCCGGTGGCGTAGTGGTTAGGGTGCTGCCCTCATGATTGGGAGGTTGTGAGTTCGAATCCCACTGAGACCCTCACTGTGCTAAGACCCCTGGGCAAGGTCTCAACCACAAGTGTGCCTCTGTTCACCCAGCAGTATAAATGGGTTCCAGTAAAAATATACTGGGAAGGTAACCTGTGATGGATTAGTGCCCCATCCAGGGGGAGTTGAACTTCTCGTTGCTTCACGCTACAGAAACCGGGGATAAGCACCAGCCTGTTGAGCCACAGGCTTGGGTGTAAAGACCCCAAAAATAAAAAAAACAACTCCACCGAAAGTAGGCTCTCGTGTCCAAAAATGAAAAATGAGATTTTTACACAGTCAGATAGAGGAGGCCCAATGCTGCAAAATGCAGCAAAAAGTTTGTCAATACATTTGAAAACTGAGCGAGCTATGCCATTTCTTGTGTCAGCATTCAACTAAAAATTTCAAAAGACGTTTTGGAGAAAAATGAGCCTAAAGATTGCGCTTCTTCCAAGATCATTAGTCTTTAGCAACCAAACATTTTTATCCACCTCAGGCAGATAAACTTTTAGAAAACATGTCAAGGAAGAGTTTTAGGAAGAACTAGTTAGAGAAATCATCCTCATTTTAATCTGACAGGTCCTTTTCAAACCCAACAGTCACCGTGGTAAACAATCCCCCCGAACAAAAAATGACTTTTTTTTCATTTCTGTTTATTCCAATAAGATCAGTATGTATCTTTTCCACCATTATATAAAGGTTCAAATGTCTTCAAATGATACTGATTGACAAAAAAACATTGTCGGGTTCAAACAATCACACTGAAATTAAGAAAACTACATAACAAAACTCTCTGATCTCTTTTTCAAGTAAGGGGCGGTTCAACATTTTCAACATGTTCCCAAGCGTACAGAGAGTGCGCTTTTTTTGCCCCCCGAAAGCGTACAAATAAATGTTGATGATCTCTCGGCAGGATTTTTAAATAAGATATTAAACAAAACAACGGTCAAACCTCTTTTATAAAATAAATCAATGTATTCCTTGATCACCAGTCAAATAATAACGAAATCAATAAAAAGGATATACTTTTAAAGAATTCTTTGTAATGACACCTGCTTTAATATTAATATTAAGACATTTGGTTTTAATAATAAAAATGATGTTGTTTTTAATAATATTATTTTATATTCAAATATAATTCAAAATGTCTGCATTTTTTATTGGACGACCACGTTTCAGTTTGGGATCAGCAAGGGTGTAGGCTGGTCTGACCGTTGGGTGTGGGGGGGGGGGGGGGGGTGCACATCTCGGTTGACCGGAGCCTAAGCCTTGAAGGGGAAATGAAACTCTGACTAAATAAATTGGCGAGAGCTGAAGTATAGTTTATTGAAGCGATTGTGGCTTAAATTTTATATCATAAACCATTGCACACACAGTGGTTTTGTTTTATGATCTTGGTCGTATAAGTTATCGACCCGAAAGCCACCATTGCTAAGTGCCTGCCTACACAAAGTTACCGGGAGTTGATACAAAGTACCACATAAAATATAGTGCATGCATGTCACAGCATGATATAAACAACAGGGAATCTCACGCCAACAACAAGCTATCTATTACTCACAGAAGACGAATAAAATATTATAGTTCAACCAAAAACATTCTCAAATATATTTCAAACTACATCTGCAAGTACATGTGCGAAATACATTTACAAATTGAGCTAAAGTTATTTATCTATTCCAAGGCACAAACAAATATTAATACATATTTACAGCACAAAAACAATGCAGCCATGAGGTGGGGGGGCACTAACCAGTCTATGGAGAGGTCCAATGGTCCAATGCAGAGGGTTGTGTCAGGAAGGGCATCCGACGTAAAACCAATGCCCAACTTTTATGATGCAAATAAGAATATTACCCCCATACCGGATCGGTCGAGGCCCGGGTTAACAATGACCGCCATCAGTGCTGTCAACCAACAGGGTGCTGATGGAAATTGGACTACTGAAGGTCGAAGACATCGAAGAAGGAGAGGCGGGAGGCGTGTCCGTAGGCAGAGAGAGATGAGGAAAGGCATGAGTCTAGGACTGAGAGTAGGGACTTTGAAAGTTGGAACTATGAACGATAAAGCGAGAGAGCTGGCTGACATGATGCAGAGGAGGAAGGTGGACATACTGTGTGTTCAGGAGACCAAGTGGAAAGGGAGCAAAGCTAAAAGCTTAGGAGCAGGGTTTAAGCTGTTTTATCATGGTGTGGATGGGAAGAGAAATGGAGTAGGAGTCATCTTGAAGGAGGGGTTTGTCAGGAATGTTCTAGAAGTGAAAAGAGTGTCAGACAGAGTGATGAGTCTCAAGTTAGAAATCGAAGGTGTGATGCTCAATGTTGTTAGTGCTTATGCCCCACAGGCAGGATGTGAGCTAAAAGAGACGAAGAGATTCTGGAGTGAGTTAGATGAAGTGATTCAGAGTACCCCCAGAGGTGAAAGAGTGGTCATTGGAGAAGACTTCAATGGACATGTTGGTGCAGGCAACAGAGGGGACAAGGAAGTGATGAGCAGGTTTGGTATCCAGGACAGGAACGCAAAAGGACAGATGTTGATCGATTTTGCAAAAAGGATGGAAATAGATGTGTTGAATACTTTCTTCAAGAAGAAACAGGAGCATAGGGTGACTTATAAAAGTGGAGGTAGGAGCACACAGGTAGACTATATCTTGTGTAGGCGATGTAATTTGAAGGAAATCTGTTTGGCAGTATGCAGGATGGTGCTGATGGTGAGGAAGGTGAAGAAGGCAAAGAGGCAGAGCAGAAGACAATGTGGTGGAAGTTGAAAAAGGAAGAGTGCCGTGTTGTCTTCAAGGAGGAGTTGAAACAGGCTTTGGGTGGCCAGGAAGTGCTTCCAGATGACTGGACAACCACAGCAAATGTGATCAGGGACACAGGTAGGAGAGTACTTGGTGTGTCCTCTGGAAAGAAAGTCGACAAGGAGACCTGGTGGTGGAATGAGGAAGTGCAGAAGTGTGTACAAAGGAAGAGGTTAGCTAAGAAGAAGTGGGACATTGAGAGGACCGAGGAGAATAAACAGGAGTACAGGGAGACACAGCGTAAGGCGAAAGTAGCTAAGGCCAAAAAGAGGGCGTATGATGACTTCTATGGTCGGTTGGACAGCAAGGAGGGAGAAAAAGATCAAAACAGGTTGGCACAGCAGAGAGATAGAGATGGGAAGGACTTGCAGCAAGTTAGATTGATAAAGGACAGAAGTGTGCTGGGAAGATGGAAAGAGTACTTTGAAGAGCTGATAAATGAGGAAAAAGAGTAGAAGAGGTGACCATTCAGGAGCAGAATCTAACAAAGATTAGTATGGGTGAAGTGAGGAGGGCGATGAAGAAGATGAAGAATGGAAAGGCAGTTGGTCCTGATATCATGAGGTATGGAAGTGTCTAGGAGAGGTAGCAGTAGATTTTCTGACAAGAACATTCACCAAGGTCCTAGAGAGTGAGCCGATGCTAGAGGAATGGAGGAGAAGTGTGCTGGTGCCCATTTTTAAGAACAAGGGAGACGTGCAGAGTTGCAGAAACTACAGAGGGAAAAAGTTGATGAGCCATACGATGAAGTTATTGGAAAGAATATTGGAAGCTAGACTGAGGGCAGAGGTCAGCATTTGTGAACAACAGTTTGGTTTCATGCCAAGAAAGAGCACCGCAGATGCAATGGTTGCTTTGAGGATGTTAATAGAGAAGTACAGAGAAGGTCGGGGGAGCTGCATTGTGCCTTTGTGGATTTGAAGAAAGCATATGACAGGGTGCCGAGAGAGGAACTGTGGTATCGCATGAGGAAGTCTGGAGTGGCAGAGAAGTATGTTAGAGTGGTGCAGGACATGTACAGTATAAGAGATGTAAGACAGTGGTGAGGTATGCTGTCAAGGTGGAGGTGGGACTGCATCAAGGATCAGCTCTGAGCCTCTGCTTGTTTGCTATGGTGATGGACAGGCTGACAGACGAGGTTCGGCAAGAATCTCCATGGACTATGATGTTTGCAGATGACATTGTGATCTGTAGTGAGAGCAGAGAACAAGTGGAGGAAAATGTAGCGAGGTGGAGGTATGCCCTGGAAAGGAGAGAAATGAAGGTTAGCCTCAGTAAGACAGAATACATGTTTGTAAATGAGAAGGACCCAGGAGGAACGGTGATGTTTCAGGGAGCAGAAATAAAGAAGGTGGAGGATTTTAAGTACTTAGGCTCAACATTCCAGAACAATGGAGAGTGTGGAAAAGAGGTGAAGAAACGTGTGCAGGCAGGCTGGAATGGTTGGAGAAAAGTGACCGGTGTGATGCAAGAATGAAAGGAAAAGTATACAAGACGGTGGTGAGGCCAGCGGTGTTGTATGGCTTAGAAACCGTGGCACTGAGGAAAAGGCAGGAAGCAGAGCTGGAGGTAGCGGAGATGAAAATGTTGAGGTTCTCTCTGGGAGTAACGAGGATGGATAGGATCAGAACTGACTTCATCAAAGGGACAGTCAATGTAAGATGTTTTGGAGACAAAGTCAGAGAGACTAGATTGAGATGGTTTGGACATGTACAGAGGAGGGATAGTATATTGGCAGTATAGTATATTGGCAGTCGGATGCTGGGGTTGGAACTACCAGGCAGAAGGCCTAGAGGAAGACCAAAGAAGAGGTTTATGGATGTGGTGAAGGAAGACATGAAGGTCGTTGGAGTAAAAGAAGATGCAGAGGACAGGGTGAGATGGAGGCGGGTGATTTGCTGTGGCTACCCCTGAAGGGAACAGCCGAAAGGAAAAGAAGAAGATTTACAGCACAAAAACATACTATTAATTTTATAAAAGTACTGACCATTAGGCTGCAGATCCAGGCTGGATGGCTTATGATTATTTTCGCCATTCATTCTCTGTGTGTCAATGTTTGTGTTCTAACACGTGCAGGAACGGAAGGCGGTACTAATGTTATGTTTGTTGATTGGTCAGCTCGGACGTGCACATGCGCAGTGCCCGTTACACATTAACTTTCGGTTTACTTCCTGACTCTAGTCATGCGGAACTTATCTCTGACTTTCTCTTCAATAACAGTCGTTCGGTTTATTTATAAGATTGTGAATACACATCATTTCTTGTCCAGCGGAACTCAACTCCTGCTGTGTGTGTGTGTGTGTGTGTGTGTGTGGGGGGGGGGGGGTTGCACGTGCAGCCTGTGTACCCCCCCCAGCCTACACCTTTGATCAGCTGCCTTCTAATGTTTCAACAGGTGACACCGGGTTGGGTAGTATTCATTGCAGATATGCAACACCGCAGGTGGTTGGTGAATCACGCATTGAGAATTTCAAATCTACACACACACAAAAAAAACATATATATATATATATATATATATATATTCACACACGCATGTATTATTGTTGATCGACATATTTATATTAAAAAGTGTACACAGACATCTTACCCCTCCCCCCAGCGTACGTTTTGTACACTTGGGAAAATGTTGAAAATGTTGAATGACCCCTAAGCTTCTCTGTCCTCATCATTATCATCTTAATCTATATCCTGCTCAGCAGAAAGGATCACGTCTCATCCCAAACACAACAAAACTGACTCATTACACTTTTATTAACAGATGCCTCTTCTTCATCAACATCAAAATCTTCATCAACATAGCTGGCATCATCAACTCTGCTGAACAGCTGGCTTCATCAACTCTGCCCTCAATATTTATCATCTTAATCTATATCCTGCTCAGCAGAAAGGAAAACCTCCTCATCACCAACACAACTCATGCACACTTTTATTAACAGATGCCTCTTCATCAACATCAAAATCTTCATCAATACAGCTGGCATCATCATCATCATCATTATCATCATAATCAGTTTGTTCATCTGTTAAAGGAATGAAACATTTAAGTATTTTTCAGGTCTTGACCAATTTTCGTACAAAACTAAACAACCCATGATCCGGCATGTTTCATGACAATATTACACACAAATCAAATAATCAAAAAATTCCATAATCGAAATTTTGCATGCAGAGAAAAATACTCACTGGTGAAATAACGCCAAGCATTCCAGCATCTTCAAAGCCCAATTCTCAAGTCATATTTCACATCTATACGAAGGCTGCTAAACATCACAGATGACATTTCACTCCACTTTTCCAGAAATTATGTGTACTCATAATCTTATAAATAAACTTAATGGCTGTTATTGAAGAGAAAGTCGGAGATAAATTCTGCATAGTAACGGGGTCGACTTTTGCAAACGTAGATAATAAAATGTTCACGACTCGATTGTTGAACCATTTTACATATGTATACTGCTTCTGAGTTCTCATTCTATATTTTAGCAGCTTCAATTGCACCTCGTCCTTTTTTCATTATTGCCCTTTGACATTTCATATCCTTTGATAATCGAGGTAATCTTGATGGTCTGACAGTCAAATATTATACGACCGAAGAGAGAATTTCAGTAGAACAAGGTGGATCGGGACCAAGGAAGGGCACCGTAACTGAATGATTTTCATTTTGAAGGACTGACCAGTGTCGAGTGAGATTTCGTCTTGTTGCTCTGCTTGCACTAGAATCATCTGCAGTTGGCATTAGGGCGTGTTCATTGATGATAACGTCTGAATCTCCATCAAGCTCAATGACATAATTTGGAGGATCTCTTCATCTAGATCTATTTCCTTTTCCATATTCACATCATCAGGGATGAAATTGGGATCAGCCACCTTGTCATCATAATTCATTTCTGTCTCAGATTCGTCACTATCATCACAAGTGGCCAGCTCAGCAGTTTCGACACATATTTTTCCTGCCATAAAAAGTTCTGTGGGCGATTGATATACTCCTGGTGTAATTGAATAATGAGACATTCACCAGTCAAATTGACTCAACGATTATGTTTTCGAAATGACGAAATTTGGTCAGACTTTACCTCATGATGACTCACTTTGAATTGATAAATAACACCAAGATATTCCTCACAGAAAACAATCATGCTTATAATTAATGCTCATATTGAATTTCCATAAAACTTCATAAGCATATTGGTATAAAAACAATATTTTTCAGGAATTCTACTATTTGTAAACTATGTTGTAAGAAATCACTGTTGACAGCCAAGCTTTTTCATATACCTGATGTGACGGACACGTCACTCATATTAAATGTGGGGGTTTTTTTAGTAAAATGAACTCAACAAACTATTTCTACCTCATAAAATTACAAAACTATCATTATTCTTCAATGACGATTTTTATGTGCATGAATCGCACCTGGTATTTGATCCGTTGTGCTTTTAGTACTGATAATTTGAACAATGACTCATGGACGTCACCCACTCACTGAAAAAAGCGTGGGAAAAGATGATGTAATACCATTCTCCTCTTCAACAGGAAATGTACCGCATTCATCACAGTTGTTCCACAGATGCCCATAGTGATATAAATTAAATTTTTAGGCTCTTAATTCTTGTGTGACGAATTCATCACCATCAGGCGTAAAGGGTTAAGTGTACTTTTACATCAACTACTGCAGAGAATTTCATGAATTACCTTCAAGAATGATCAACTATAATTGGATCACTATCAGACAGAACTCATGCGGTTAGCAGATAGGTGGGTTGCGCTTTCCCTCCGAGTGTGTTTAGACCGTCCTCAAATGTGCATGCACGATTGTTTGAAGAGAGGCGGGTGACTAGCATTGCATGTCACTGAGGGGTCGTGGGTATGCTTTCAGTCCTTCCTAGATGGTGGTGGTCATGTGATATGGAAGGCAATACCTTTTTTATCTCTAAGAAAAAGTAAGATTTTCAGGGAAAAAACTGTAGCATAGCAGTTATGTTCATATCTTTGTAGGAATAACATTCATGAAATGTATCAGTCAGGATTTAGGCCTCATCATAGCACAGAGACATCACTCGTTAAGTTGTAAATGACCTAATGGTGGCCTCCAACTACGGCTGTGTCTCCCTGAGTGTGTTACTTGAGCTTAGTGCAGCCTTTGACACTAGTGATCACATGATTCTCCTCAGCAGATTAGAAAATGTTTTTGGAGTCAAGGGAACTGCCCTCTCCTGGTTTATATCTTGTTTAACTGACTCTTGTCAATTTATAAATGTAAATTGTGATTTGTCTGTATGTTCTCATGTTCAGGTTGGTATTCCACAAGGTTCTGTTCGAGGCCTTTTTTCCTTCTGTATACATGCTCCCTTTGAATGCATCCGTGAGTATGGGCACAAACAAGTGCCGGTCTCAAGCCCAGATAAATGCGGAGCGTTGCGACAGGAAGGGCATCCGGCGTAAAACTTTTGCCAAAATACACAGAAAGAATATGACAGGGTGCTGATGGAGGAACTGTGGTATTGTATGAGGAAGTCTGGAGTGACAGAATGTTAGCGTGGTGCAGGACATGCATGAGAGATGTAAGACAGTGGTGAGGTGTGCTGTCGGTGTGACAGAAGAGTTCAAGGTGGAGGTTGGACTGCATCAAGGGTCAGCTCTCAGCCCCTTCTTGTTTGCTCTGGTAATGGACAGGCTGACAGACGAGGTGAGACAAGACTCTCCATGGACTATGATGTTTGCGGATGATATTGTGATCTGTAGTGAGAGCAGAGAACAAGTGGAGGAAAATCTAGAGAGGTGGAGGTATGCCCTGGAAAGAAGAGAAATGAAGGTTAGCCTCAGTGAGACAGAATACATGTGTGTGAACGACAAAGACCCAAGAGGAACGGTGAGGTGACAGGGGGCAGAGATAAAGAAGGTGGAGGATTTTAAGTACTTAGGCTCAACAATCCAGAGCAGTGGAGAGTGTGGAAAAGAGGTGAAGAAGCGCATGCAGGCAGGTTGGAATGGTTGGAGAAAAGTGTCTGGTGTGATGTGTGATAGGAAGGTATCGGCAAGAATGAAAGGAAAAGTGTACAAGACGGTGTTGAGGCCAGTGATGTTGTATGGTTTAGAGACAGTGGCCCTGGGGAAAAGACAGGAGGCAGAGCTGGAGGTAGCAAAGATGAAAATGTTGAGGTTCTCTTTGGGAGTAACGAGGATGGATAGGATCAGGAATGAGCACATCAGAGGGACAGCACATGTAAGACGTTTTGGAGACAAAGTCAGAGAGGCTAGATTGAGATGGTTTGGACATGTACAGATGAGTATATTGGCCGTAGGATGCTGAGATTGGAACTACCAGGCAGAAGGCCTAGAGGAAGACCACAGAGATGATTCATGGATGTGGTGAAGGAGGACATGAAGGTAGTTGGTGTAAGACAAGATGCAGAGGATAGGGTGAGATGGAGGAAGATGATTCGCAGTGGCGACCCCTGAAGGGAACAGCCGAATGGAAAAGAAGACTACACTTATCACTTATCCAAAGGAATGATGAGCACCACGTCCGAGTGGATGAGGATGTGAGAGCTCAGTCCCTGTATCTGTGTATGTGTCTGTGTGTATGTGTGCATGGGAGGATGTAGTGTGTGTGTGTGTGTGTGTGTGTGTATGTGTGTGTGTGAGAGAGTATATAGTGTATGTATGTGAGAATACAATGTGTGTCTCTGTGTGGTGTGTGTGTGTGTGTGTGTCTGTGTGTGTGTGTGTGTGTGTATGAGAGAGAGAGAGAGAGAGAGAGAGAGAGAGAGAGAATGTGAGATCTCAGTCTCTGTGTGTAGGATGATCCCTCAGTACTGTAAACACAAGATGGATCTTTTTGATTAAAACAGTCACATTTTTCTTGAGGACATTGAGGTGAAAGGGATTTGGACGAAAGCTTCCATGTTTGTTTGTTTGTTTGTGTGTTTCAAGGAGTGAAATCCATTCCAGTAGAAGAAATCAGACTCTTCAGGACTCAGCTGTGTGTTTGTGGAAACTTTACTAATATTCAAAGATGAAGCCTCCTGATCTGGAGACAGATAATGTTTCTCCACCTTCAAAACCACAGGAACCCGACACGCCCAGGTATTTTATTTATTATATATTTATATTTAAATTATTTATTGAGTTCATATGAAATAAAAACTTAACCAACTGTTTTCCTCCTAATAAAAATCTAACAGTCACCACTTCATTTATAATTATTCAATTCTGTTTACGAAATGAAATTTACTTTTTATACTACATATTTTATAAATATTATTCATAAGTTAAACGAGTAGCGGTGAATATAAATCATTAAAGTTGTGTGTATAATGTTGTTCAGTAAAGTCCAGAGAAAGAGATCAGAACCACCAGCACCCAGCTGTATCTCCATGAAGAGTGAAGAGTCTATGCTGCCCTCCCAAGCCAGACCGCAGTATCTGCAAAATCATGAAACTTGCAGATACTGCGGTCTGGCTTGGGAGGGCAGTATGGTTCCTCCTCTGAGGTTTAGAGATGGAACCTCATCACTTCTCCACACTGTCAATTTAAAAGTCCAGATAATGATCATGTGACCAATTCAGGCGAATACAACTAAATGAAGAGAATCAGGCTTATGAGCCAGCGCCAATTTTTATAAACTCCTCCCAATATAGTGCCTCCTTCTTGACTCACTTCAGAAGAGGAGAAATGATGTCACCAAGGCATGGCTGACATGAAATAAGGAGTCGTGCAGGAATAACAGAGAGAATCATGGGAAACAGGAAATGAAGGTAGGAGAGAATAAAATGGCCAAAAGTGCAAAATAAGAGGAAAGTGACTGAGAATAAAGACATTAAATCAGAAAAATGCAAATTCAGGAAGAATACTGAGCGTGATTAAGATGGAGAATTCAGGGTGGGGTTTCAGACTGAGACCGACACAGATTATGACTGTGGGGGAGACTGAGACGAACTGATTAAGGGACAGATGTCTCGGGTGATTGATGGATGACTGACTTCTTTTCCTGACATTCGTAATTGGGTGCGTGAGAGTAAAATAAAGAATCCCTGCTGCTTCTCCTCGGTCTTATTTTGATACGTTCGATCATTTGTTGAGCAAATTGAACAAGAACAAGCGACACCAGAAAGAATTCGACTTTCTTCTGTTTCATCAGTTTCATCTGATTATTTCTTATTGTCAAAATAACCTAGAAATGATGTTTATTTCAAAATCGGTCCCAGATGTACTAGTAGGTGTATCTTCTTCTTTTCCTTTCGGCTTTTCCCTTCAGGGGTCGCCACAGCGAATAATCTGCCTCCATCTCACCCTATCCTTTGCATCTTCTTCCCTTACACCAACGACCTTCATGTCCTCCTTCACCACATCCATGAATCGTCTCTTTGGTCTTCCTCTAGGCCTTCTGCCTGGTCGTTCCAGCCTCAGCATCCTATTACCAATATACTCACCACCCCTCCTCTGTACATGTCCAAACCATCTCAATCTAGCCTCTCTTACTTTGTCTCCAAAACATCTGACATGGGCTGTCCCTCTGATGTGCTCATTCCTAATCCTATCCATCCTCGTTACTCCCAAAGAGAACCTCAACATTTTCATCTCTGCTACCTCCAGCTCTGCCTCCTGTCTTTTCCCCAGGACCACTGTTTCTTAACTATACAACATCGTTGGCCTCAACACCATCTTGTACACTTTTCCTTTCATTCTAGCCAATACCCTCCAATCACACATCACACCGGACACTTTTCTCCAACCATTCCAACCTGACTGCACATGCTTCTTCACCTCTTTTCCACACTCTCCATTGCTCTGGATTGTTGAGCCTAAGTAATTAAAATCCTCCACCTTTCTTATCTCTGCTCCCTGTAACCTCACCGTTCCTCATGGGTCCTTGTCATTCATGCACATGTATTCTGTCTTACTGAGGCTAATCTTCATTCCCCTCCTTTCCAGGGCATACCTCCACCTCTCTAGATTTTCCTGCACTTGTTCTCTGCTCTCACTACAGATCACAATGTCATCTGCAAACATCATAGTCCATGGGAAATCTTGTCTCACCTCGTCTGTCAGCCTGTCCATCACCATAGCGAACACGAAGGGGCTGAGAGCTGACCCTTGATGCAGTCCCACCTCCACCTTGAACTCTTCTGTCACACCGACAGCACACCTCACCACTGTCTTACATCTCTCATACATGTCCTGCACCACTCTAACATACTTCTCTGCCACTCCAGACTTCCTCATGCAATACCACAGTTCTTCTCTCGGCACCCTGTCATATGCTTTCTCCAGATCCACAAAGGCACAATGCAGCTCCGTCTGACCTTCTCTGTACTTCTCCATTAACATCCTCAAGGCAAACACTGCACCTGTGGTGCTCTTTCTTGGCATGAAACCAAACTGTTGTTCACAAATGCTGACCTCTGTCCTTAATCTACCTTGAACTATTCTTTCCCATAACTTCATTGTATGGCTCATAAAGTTTATCCCTCTGTAGTTGCCACAACTCTGCACGTCTCCTTTGTTCTTAAAAATGGGCACCAGCACACTTCTCCTCCATTCCTCTGGCATCCTCTCACTCTCTAAGACCTTGTTGAATGTTCTTGTCAGAAAATTTCCTGCTACCTCTCCTAGACACTTCCATACCTCCACCGGTATGTCATCAGGACCAACTGCCTTTCTATTCTTCATCCTCTTCAATGCCCTCCTCACTTCACCCTTACTAATCTTTGCTACATCCTGGTCCTCAACAGTCACCTCTTCTACTCTTTTTTTCTCTCTCATTTTCCTCATTCATCAGCTCTTCAAAGTACTCTTTCAATCTTCCCAGCACACTTCTGTCATCAGTCAATACATTTCCCTCTCTGCCCTTTATCAATCTAACTTCCCATCTCTATTTCTCTGATGTGCCAACCTGTATAAATCCTTTTCTCCCTCTTTACTATCCAACCGAGCATACAAGTCATCATCCGCGTTCTGTTTGGCCTTTGACTCTGCTACCTTTGCCTTATGCTGTGTCTCCCTGTACTCCTGTTTACTCGCTTCGGTTTTCTCAATGTCCCACTTCTTCTTAGTTAACCTCTTTCTTTGTACACACTCCTGCACTTCCTTATTCCACCACCAAGTCTCCTTATCTACTTTCCTTCCAGATGATACACCAAGTATTCTCCTACCTGTCTCCCTGATTACATTAGCTGTAGTCGTCCAGTCATCGGGAAGCACTTCCTGACCACCCAAAGCCTGTTTCAACTCCTCCTTGAAGACAACCCGACACTCTTCCTTTTTCAGCTTCCACCACTTTGTCTTCTGCTCTGCCTTTGCCTTCTTCACCTTCCTCACCATCAGCATCATCCTGCACACCACCATCCTATGCTGTTTGGCAACACTCTCACCCGCTACTACTTTGCAGTCACTGACTTCCTTTCAAATTACATCGCCTGCACAAGATGTAGTCTACCTGTGTGCTCCTACCTCCACTTTTATAAGTCACCCTCTTCTCCTCTCTCTTCTGGAAGAAAGTATTCACCACAGCCATTTCCATCCTTTTTGCAAAATCTACCAACATCTGTCCTTCTGTGTTCCTGTCCTGGATACCAAACCTGCCCATCACTTCCTCGTCCCCTCTGTTTCCTGCACCAACATGTCCATTGAAGTCTGCCCCAATGACCACTCTTTCACCTCTGGGGGTACTCTGCATCACTTCATCTAACTCACTCCAGAATCTCTCCTTCTCTTCTCACTCACATCCTGTCTGTGGTGCATAAGCACTAACAACATTGAACATCACACCTTCAATTTCTAACTTGAGACTCAT
Source organism: Plotosus lineatus (assembly GCA_024760905.1). NCBI lineage: Eukaryota > Metazoa > Chordata > Actinopteri > Siluriformes > Plotosidae > Plotosus > Plotosus lineatus. The sequence continues at coordinate 924,773 of CM045744.1, read as the reverse complement.
CACTCTGCCTGACACTCTTTTCACTTCTCGAACATTCCTGACAAACTCCTCCTTCAAGATGACTCTGACTCCATTTCTCTTCCCATCCACACCATGATAAAACAGCTTAAACCTGCTCCTATGCTTCTAGCCTTGCTACCTTTCCACCTGGTCTCCTGAACACACAGTATGTCCACCTTCCTCCTCTGCATCATGTCAGCCAGCGCTCAACCTTTTCCTGCCATAGTTCCAACATTCATAGGTTATCATTCAAACTACTCTCAGTCCTAGACTCATGCCTTTCCTCTTCTCTCTCTGTCTGCGGACACGCCTCCCGCCTGTCCTTCTTCGACGTCTTCGACCAACAGTAGTCCAATTTCCACCAGCACCCTGTTGGTTGACAGCACTGATGGCGGTCGTTGTTAACCCGGGCCTCGACCGAGCCGGTATGTCATTCTTTCTTGTGATTCGCATATTTTATTTGGCATTTGTTTTACGCCGGATGCCCTTCCTGACGCAACCCTCTGCATTTATGTCGGCTTGGGACCGGCGTGAGGGAGGGACACTGGTTTGTGCCCCCCCCCCCAACGGCTGTATTAAGGTGTCTGATTCGTGAAAATCAACCAGAAGTGAAAATATTTCGGAATTATTTTTCTGGTTTCGAAAAAAAAAGCTTTTAATTTTTTCATGAAATTTCCCACCAGGTTCCTGTGTGATGGTGACTGGAGCGATATGTGTTGCGTTGTGTGTTATTATATCTGCATTATAGCACGCATTATTTTCCTCAGAACAATTTCCGGACTCCAAAATGTGTAATTGTGTGTGTGTGTGTGTGTGTGTGTGTGTGTGTGTGCGCGCAAGTGAGATTATTTCCACTTTACACATGTAGCTGTCTGTTATGAGTGATAATGCCTTGCTGAATGCTGTTGTAAATAAGTTGTATTGTAGATGTATTTTCGTCCTGATGGGTCTGGGACTGCTGACGGTCGTGTAGAGATATCCTTTTAATTATGTGAATTATAAAGTTGATAATTATAAATGTTTGAATCAAAGCCAGGTGGAATATTTCAGCAGATGAGAGATGGATTTGTAGTTTGAACAAGTTTGGAGGTTGATACCTTTCTGGGTGGGCTGCAGCAATGGGGAAGAGCTTCAACCGAGTTTGGAGCTCATCAGTGATTTTGTTTTAAGTGTGAAGTGCATTTTAATTTAAATGATACAGCCATGTGTTTATTCTTGGATGAATAAGAAAAAAAATATTTCTTATTTATATTTATTAATCACAGGCATTTACATAAATAAAAAACTCTTGGCCACTTCTTCCTTTTTTTCTTATTTGTGAGAAGCCTTCTCGTGTATTCCTGAAAGAGAAACACAGAAGGCAATCATGAGGATCAAACATTTTTGATAGCTGTGACAACTGTGATGAGGTCGTAAATATTTAAATTCAAAATATTATCAGAGAACTCAAGGAAGTGAAAATATACACCCAGATTTATTCCAATTAAAATCCTCACCACACTGTGACCAGCTTCCTTCGCCTTCCGTACAGCCTACATTATTCCCACCCACACACACACACGTGAGGAAAGAGGGATTTGTTGGGTGGAGTTTTGTTTCGGTTGTCATGATTTACATTTTAAAGAATTCGGTCTGAAACACGGTAGAGTGATGGAGTGGGCGGTTCTCACCTTGGTTCACAGCAGATGTTTGTCTGGACTCATGCTCATGATGTCATAGTTATTTTCCCCTTCGATGAGCATCCGGGTGCTGAGCTTTGGTTGAAGTCGGATTTCCTCAAAAAGGGGAAGCACATGTTCATCTGTAGGGGTTAAAGAGATTAAAAATGCCATTAAAACACTGGAGTGGAGAATAGGTGTGTGTGTGTGTGTGTGTGTGTGTCTGTGTGTGTGTGTGTGTTAGTTTTTGAGTGTGAAATTCACCTGCCATCTGGACCTGATCATCGAGTGGAGAGGACTCCAACAGGTACAGTGTTGTCCGTCCAGTGGTGGGCAGGTGTGTGGCTCCATCCTGAGAATATAAAATATTATTATTATTAGGGTGGCAAGATGTTGTAGTGTTGAGCACATCCACCTCACAGCAAGAAGGCCTGGGTTCGATTCCCAGCCTGGAGTTTGAATGCGGTTTCCTCCAACAGCCCAAAGACATGCACAGTCTAACTGGCTGTTCCAAATCTCCCCAAGGTGTGCGTGCGAGTATGAACAGTATGAGTACAAGTGTGTGAGTGTTGATCCTGTGATGGCCTGGTGAGTTCCCCACCCTCGCCTGGAGTCGGCCGAGATAAACACCAGCCTCCCTGTGACTCCAGTTAGGATTAAGCTGTTCAGAAAATTAATGAACTGTTATTATAATTGTTAATATATATTGTTATAATTTAATTTTGGCCCTGCGATGGCCTGGCAAGCTGTCCAGGGTGTACGCTGCCCTCGCCCGGGGTCGGCTAGGATTGGTGCCAGCCTCCCCGTGACCCTAATTAGGATAAAGTGGTTACAGACAATGAATGAATTTTATTGTTACTATTATTATTATTATTATTATTATTATTATTTAGACAGATAGACATTTTATTCAGTAATAGGCCATTAGCCCAAAATACAGACAGAATAACTAGATGAAAGCATGAGCTATTGTTATAGACCAGTTAAATTTCTGATTTTCTTAACGTGGATAAGAAATAAACAGAGGTTTCGGATTACATTACATCACTTGATGACATAATATTAATAAAACTGTGTTGTGATAAGGGATACTTCAAATATTTACTGAATAATGTATTTCTTATACCCGTGTAGCCTTTAAAATAAAGTATTACATGGATTTCATCTTCAGTTTCATCGATATTGCTTTTCTCACATAAAGGGCAAAATCTTAAATTATAAGGAACATTTTTATATCTACCAGTCTCAGTGCAAAGTTTGAAAGAACCACATCTGAAATTTGCTCGACAGATTCACAAATAAGGTTCTATATCTGAGTTAATATATGTTTCAACATTTAGAAGGGACTTGAACAGTAAATAACAAGAGGACTTAGATGTAGTTTGTCATGATGAATGCCAATTTTGTAAGAGATCATCAGATAACCTCTGCTTAAAAACTGAGATATTTTTATTTCAAATTAAATTTTGGTGTAGACTTTTAAGACTTCCAAGTTCTTGATTACCTCACCAGTTCTATTTAACGGCCCTTGTCATATAAGTAATTTGTAGGGGGAACCTGCCACATTCACCTAAAACCATATTATTACAACAAGTTTTGCCAACTTTCAAGAAATATTTACAAGTTTTTATTTGTATTTGCTTAATTTGTAATTTTTTAGTCAAATTATAAACACACAGTTGCTGATTTGATAATTACATGTTTAATGAACTGTAATATTAAATGAATTGTTGTGTGTGGGTGGGGCTCTGTTTTTGTTCTTACCCTTGTGTTGACTGATGGAACTGCCTCATCAGCGGGACACTGTCCGTCAACAAGACTGTTTCAGCTGCTGGGACACTGTTCACTGAGAAGTCTCGCTCTGCAGCTGGGACACCGTCCTCCGCCGGGTCAGCCTTCAGTACCTGGACACTGTCCTTTCCAGGGTCAGCATTTGCTGCCTGTTCACGATCCTCTGTGTGGTCAGATCGTCTGCATACTTAAATGTTTTTTATAGAAAATGTTACTATTCATTAAAAAAAGGTCTTAAAAGTTTACATATGAATGTTTATTACAACCACAAATTCATTTTTATTCAAAAGAAAGGAGAACAATTTATTTAAAACACTGAAATCATCTTTAATCACTCACTCATTTGCTGAATCACTTAATGCTATTAACATCACAAGGACCCTATCAAAGCCAAGGTTGGGAGAACGGGAGGGTCACCCCCCTGAACAACTTGCCCCCCCCCCCTTCTTCAAACACACACACACACACACACATACAAGGAATAGTGGGCTGCCACACACCTTGGGGATCTCGGGGAACAGTTGTGGGTTTGGTGCTTTGCTCAAGGACACTTGGATGAAGGTGGAAGAACAGACAATGTGGTAAACACACACACACACACACACACACACACACACACACACACACACACTTTTCCATCTGGTTCGGTAATCAAACCAGCAACTTTTAGGTCCCGAAGTCACTTCTCTAACAATCAGGCTACAGCGACCCATATAAAAAGATTTAAAGATGTATCCTTAGATTGAAAGATTTTTAAAATTAATCTAATTATACAAATTAAACATGTAAATCCAATAATACATTTCAATTCGATTTTAAAAACCCCACTTGACCCAGCGATAATCTGGAAAGCTGTCCAGGGTGTACTCTGCCCTTGTCGAGAGTCAGCTGACATGGGAGCTCGACGACCCGAATGAGGATGAAGAGAAAATGAATGATGATATGAAACGAATTACGCCATATTTGTACATTTCTAGTGCACTTATAATCACTTCGATCTCTTAGATCTTAATTAACTCATGGAATATAATCCATCCAAGTTGAAAAATAAATCAGAGACCGAGATCATCCCTGAAGAAGTGGGATTGATCACATATTGATCAGTCCATCATTCCATAGACGTTGCCGTGATCAGGCAATGAGAAAGCACTGAAGAAGGGCCCTTTGCTGTCCCCCCTCTCGCCCCCAAGGATTTCACATATTGATAATCATGGGCCACTGGGTGTGAGCCTGGAGTATGAAGTGGAACTAGGGGAAGCCTTGAGCGTTGGTGTGGACAGAGTCAGTGTAATCTAATCTAATTGAATTACACAGGGAACATATTACACAGTTTCATGGCGGTCCAGACTGTCCACCTTCGGCATGAACTCTGGAGGGTGGGCCATACTGTTCAGTTCAGGCGCCACCATGTTGGCCCCTGACAATAATGCTGAAGAGGAAGTTGCCCTGTTGGCCTCAGCTCAGGGCACTCGAGTGGAACCAACACTGTACACATCGCATTCAGACAAAGTTTTCACAAATTCCTGGACATTATCCTCTCTACGTGGTCACCCATACCTGTCTTCAATGAGCTCCAGGGATCTGGGCACTGAAGTGGTCACACTGGGGAGACATTTACACAGGCATGGCAGCAAATAGGTGAAGCTCTGCAGACAATCATCAGGGACATGATACACAAGCGTGCGGGAGATGGAAATGTCAATATCCGAAGGGATGAGCATTGGTTTGAAGTCCCCCTTGTGGCCTTCCTCGGCTGCTCAGGCATCCCTGAAGATATGATGATATTCATCCCTCAAAAAAAAATTGATCACATCCATCTTCCCAGTGTTTTTTGATTGGTACACATTAATACTTCCGGCTTGTGTAACAGTGATTCAAACCCACAACCTCTCGATGGTGAGCCCAGAAAATACACGATACTGTACACAATTTCTTCAGATGATCAAATGGACAAGGTTATATGGTTTTCACAAAAGTTTTCAGGATGATAGATTTCCAGGAAGAGGGTCACATTACTTCACCAATACCTGAAGAGATTGTTGTCACAGAGATTTTGACCAAACGATTGAAAAGTCCAGGTTTTAAGTAAATAACACCACCTTGACACTGAATTTCTTATTAAATGTCACACTCAGGAAAAACAGAGAAATTAAACTCCTTCTATTAAACACCACAGTGCATGACTCAGCTTCACACAGAAATTACAAAAATTCCACATCTTTAAGGTTCCGATTCGGTTCCCAAGGATAATAAGGCCAGGATAAAAAAAAATCTTTGTTGGCAAGAACATGATTCACCAAAAGATTCACCAGGGAGGGACGAAATTTTTTTTTTGCTTGTGCAGGCCACTCGGGATTGATTGTTTTTTTTTTTTCATATATCAATCTCTTCTGTGTGTGATGTTGAAAACAGTAGAATGAAATAAATAGCTTACATTTGAAATCAACATACTGAATATCCAAGTTTATACTTTGAATATTGTAATCAACAGAGTGTCAAGGTTTCTTCAACATATCATATCACATCAGAGTCACGAGGGCAGTGGTGGCCTGGTGGTAAAGGGCGCTGGATCGCTGATCCCAAGGTTGGGGGTTCGAGTCCCACTCTCCACAGGGTCATTGTCCCTCCAGTGCAGCTAACTGGGTTATCAAAGGCGGGCCATGTCTCTCACTGTCTATGGTGAGAGGTTCATGTAAAAGAACCATTGCTGGCTTTGGTAAAGAGAAGCTGCAAAGCCGTCAGCGTGTTTCTGTCCCTTGTTAAAGTTCCCTAGCCATATTGCGGTCACCACCCTCTGTCCTGACATTGTCCTTGTGTCAGAGGCCACCAAGCAGTGACGCTGCTGGAGTTGACTGTCCAGTGGGAAGACAGCCTGGAAGAAGCCTTTGAGAGGAAGCTTGCAAAGTACACGGGACTGGTGAAAGACTGTCAGCAATCAGGATGGAGGGTGAAGTGCCTTCCAGTGGAGGTTGGCTGCAGAGGCTTTGCGCCCCGGTCCTTCACCAAAGCTCAGGCGAAGCCGAAGCGGCAGAGAGGGCCTCAAGATGGCTGTGGCTCAAGAGAGGAGAACCATGGAGTCGTGGTAGCTAGTGTGCCAACTGGACACAAGCTGGGGTCTGATCAGTCCCAGCTGGGTCACCTTAATGAGGGTGTATGATGTTGATAATATGTTGTAATAATGTTGAAAGACCCGAAACACCCAATTAATCCAGTGACATTGCTGATGATGTATCCAGTCGCATGAGTAGATGTATTTACATAGTAAAGAGCTTTGCCAGGAAGGGCATCCGATGGAAAAACCTACTCCAAATCAAAGGTGTGAATCATTCACTGTGGCGACCCCTGATAAAGGGAAAAAGCTGAAAAGAAATCTCATCATGTCACATCAGAGTCAGTCATATCCCCTGGAAATTTTACAAGAGTCGAGACCTCTTTTACAGGTTCATCTAGCCAAGGCTTGATCGATTTCAAGCACTTTTTACTGACGTTTCAATGACAAATGTTACATTTTCAAGGACCACTTTCATCAACGTGTATGCAATATCATTACAAACAAGATGTTGGTAAGTATAGCGAACACATAATTCATGACATTTAAACAAAAATACTTGGATAAGCCGTATAATAAGTCTCATATTTAATCATATTCACACTGATAATCTCTCTCTCTCTCTCTCTCTCTCTCTCACACACACACACACACACACACACACAAACGGTACAGAGACGAGGCGTGTGCGTGCACACACACACAAACAAGGCGTAGGCTGAGGGGGCAGTGTATACGTGCATGACAGCAGGAGTTGAGTTTCGCTGGACAAGAAATTATGTGTATTCACAATATTAAAATCAATAAAATAAATGTATAAATAGCTAATAAATAATAATAAATAGCAATGAAAGTCCGTTTCATCAGTGCTCGTAAATCATGCACAAGTCCTCACTCAAGTCGATATGGCGTACACATGCATCCGAAGAAGTAGAACGTTTCTGATTTCTTTCACACTCGCACCACTTCTGACACCATGTAACATATCAATTGAAGCAGACGACCATGGCGGGCTCAAGTCGTATTTTAATGACATCATCAGATCATATCAGCTCATATCAGATCAGTTCAAGTGCCGTAAAGCAATAGACATGTCGTAACAACACATGTTGTGTCAATTCCAGAAGCGTACCTAAAAGTACTGCATATATCGTACAATATGCTACAATTCACACAAGACACACCACAAATGAATACTGCGGGCCAAACTGGAACAGATCCTTTCTTTGCCCCATTTTATGACCCAAGCAGCATCAGAAGCTTCTTCCTGTAAGAAGAGACTCGGGTAGGAAGCGCCACCTGGAGGGGATTCACCACGTTTGTCCTACATATACACCGTGACCCTGGTAAGGAGGGCTCAAGGTGTACTGTCACTTGCCCAAGGCAAGCACCCAGACTAGTGGAGGGAAGGAAGCGTCTTACCTCTCCATTCTAGACCGGCTCCAAGCTGGGTCTCGCCACTGCCAACAGTCAAAAACCAGTTTGCAACATGCCGTGGAGCACGGAAACATTCCTTCCCGGACCAAATACGAGGGGAGGACCCTGAACTATTCCCCCAAATACAAACAGTGTCCACTCAACGGAAGCCCAAAACACGCAAATTACACCCTGAATTCAAAATAACAGTGAAAAATATGCATAATTTCATTAGAACAATTCACCACTTCCAAAATACATCACATTCCAATAAATTGTCATCCACTTTCAATCAAATTAAACAAATATTGGGCAACACTGTCAAACCGGCTCTTCCAAACCCTCAAGTTCGCTCTTCTCTCGAGGAAAACACCAGGCAATGGGCCCACACACCTTACACTTAAACACCATGAGAGCCTCATACAGTAGATAACGGACACTATTAGGGCAAATGTTCCTAAGGAGTGGGATGAACTCTTTGAAATGGCCTACAGATGGGCCAGGAAAGTACTGGGGAACAGACTCACACACTGAACACAGCTAGGGCACTGATAGTCTCACTGTCACAGAACAGTTCTAATCCTGAAACACAGGATACTCAACCCCAAACTGACGTGACTTTAGCAAAGGAGGAGGATTTCCCTCTCAAAGACTAAAAAAAATAAAATGCTCTCTTATCACACCGAATTTAGGCCAAAACCTGCAAACGCATCACGTAATAACCAAACACCCAAGAAATGGAAAACATCCAGTCACATGGCGGTTCATACACCCACCGCCATAGCCAATACTGAGGGAGAAACAACGCCCAAAACACACCCACAATAAAATAGTCTATAAGATTCCCCTGACACACACAAACACAAACTGAGGCTGTTAAGAACCCAAATCCTGAAAAAACAGGACACCTTGAAATTCACCCCAATACCATCGCCAACTCAAGATACCCCCATACCCACAGAGGAGGCAGTGTTAGGAATTAAGCACACCCCAGAACAAGTGGAAACTTTTGGTCCTTCCCCAGATCCAACCAAAAAATTAGGCTACATCCTGTAGGGGAGAAAAAAAAGGGAAATACAGTAGTACCTCACCTTATGAAAGTCTGACCAAACGAAAAATTCAGGTTCCTAAAAGCATTTTCCTAAAATTTTTGTCTCAGAATACGAAACAAGCTCACATTACAAAAGCACCATCTTAAAAGTTCAAACGTGCCATTCAAAGAATGCATGAGCTGCTCTCCCATCAATGACGTTCAAACATCCCGCCCCGCTGGCCTCCCATTGGCTAACAACTGAGCTGTTCATGCCGTCCTCACTCAAGCACCATCTTGAACAGGGATGCCATCTTAACCTGACTCCATCTTGGACATCACTGCCTAGGAGGAATGACGCATCTATCTCTCATTGCCTATTACATGGGTGCAAGTTAAAAATTTTGAAAAACCTGAAAATGCAAGACGTAGTCGAGTGTATATTTGTTCTTTATGTAAAATATAATATAATTGTTCTACAATTATTCATGTATATTATATCTGCCAGCAAGAGAGCCAGGCAGCGAGAGAGCCAGCCAGCGAGAGCGACAGAGAGACACAGAGACACAAGCCTCAAAAATTCAGGCGACCGATCGTTGGGTTGGCAGACCGGTCGGCACTTTATTAAACCACCCGAACGACAATACGGTCGCATAGGAAGTTAATATCAGAGTTCACAACAAACAAACTTCCACAACGTTCGCAGTCGGCACAAATTGTAGACTTCTCCAGGAAAGATAAAAACTAATAAAATTTCAATAGTTTGCACAGATGAAGCATACGGTCCTAGCATGTTGTAAACTGATAATGCCGCAAATGGCCGGATTGCCGTAAATCGTATCCGATTCTACGAACCTCGTAAGTTTGCCTAGTAACTGATGATGATGTCGCCATGAAATTCTCTTGAATGTTCATACAAGCAGAACAGATAGTCATTATAGTTTAGTTCCTTTTAATCTCTCTCCATAGTAGTATTTTTATAATACTCCATCCATTATGACAGTGTCCAAATATACCTCAATTTTAAATTGGTTACACAGTCATCACAGATTGGTGCTATAGTTCTTCAAATGTTTGTGTTTTTATTGTATGAGATTAAGGTGCTATTTCTATTTTTGTTATACTTGAGTTTTTTCTCAGCTCTATTTGATCTGCATTGTTTGCAATAGCAAGTTGAATTAGATATTGCGATATTATATTTTGTATTAGCAGTATTATATTTTATATCTAGTGAGTAATCGATATGCGGAATGCTATCAGGAATAGACCGACTTGGATTGTATTAATATTTGCGTTTTATGTATGACATTGAATTTGTAATTTTTAACTTCATTAAAGATTTTTCATAGTTGCTAACTTATCACTGTTTTGTTCCTCATTTCCAGTTACGTGTAATAGTGGTCTTTCTGTGTGAAAAATCCAAATGTTTGATTCTTTTAGAACTTGAAATTTCAGGCAACCATTTTGCATAACCAATGGGTTATGCAAATTATTATAGGTGAACGAACTATAGGTTACCAGAACCATTTACCCGTGAACAAAAATAGGTTGTGCAAACTTTCGAAAAATTCGAGGCCGATAGCCAGCAAGAGCCATACAGTGAGGTGGGGAGGGGGCTTATAGTGCACTGCACAGGTTGAATAAACCTGGTTCTCCATTACCTGTGTAGTGCATTTATAGAATATAAATTTATATTATGACAGAATCAAAGAAGTGGGCAGTGGTGGTCTGGTCGTAAAGATGCTGGAACGCTGATCCTCAGGTTGGGGGTTCAAGTCCCACTCTCCACAAGGTTGTCACTGTCCCCAAGTGCAGGGTTATCAAAGGCTGGCCATGTCTCTCACTGTCTATGGTGAGAGGTTGATGTAAAAGAACCATTGCTGATGTTTGTAAAGAGAAGCTGCACAGCCGTCAGCGTGTTTCTGTCCCTTGTTAAAGGGTTGTGTCAGGAAGGGCATCCGACATAAAAACCTATGAGCCATATCAAATGGTGAATCATTAATATGACTTCCATGAAGATGGAGGCAGATGATTCGCTGTGGTGATTCCTGAGAAAATAGAAAAAGCCAAAAGGAAAAGAAGACAGAATCAAAAAAGTAAAAATCTGAATCCTGGTGAGAAACAAACACCATTATCAACTACAACTAAGAGAATAATGTCAAGTATGAAACCTTCATTTTGAGGATAAACAACATTCATGTCTCTAAGTGACATCACTTCCTGTTTTTGAATCATGTGCCGACCACTGCTCGTCGGCGGTTTAAGTGAGTTTTTCCCTTCTGATCTCAGTTCATTATCTGTAACCACTTAATCCTAATTAGGGTCGCGGGGAGGCTGGTGCCCATCCCAGCCGACTGGGCGAGGACAAAGTACACCCTGGACGGATGAGTTGTGGTTCTCACTTTCCCACGCTGTATAAGGAGACAGGACGCCCAGATTTCAAAAGTCGAGCCACCGCATGGTCGGCGCTTTATCGATTTCACACAGCGATGCTGAATGTGAAAGAATTTTCAGTCAGGTGTGGAAGAATAAGACTGACTTCAGGGGATCACGCTCAGATGACATGCTGTCAGCTCAACTTATTCAAAAAAAAAAAAAAAAAAAAAAAGAAGCAACACCTGTTATGAACAGACATTCACTGTGTCCTTCTGGAAGAGAACCAACACAAAGAAAGCATTAAAAAGGATCAGTTAGAAGAATGAGAATAGTTTGGCTTTGGCGTCCCCTCGTCTGTCTGTATACTTCTCAGTGGGGGAAGTTTATGTTCAAGTGATGGGATGTCGACACTGTGGAGTTCGGATCGCTTTGTGCTGAGTAAAAATGCTTCGTACTGGGAATCGACCCTTTACTGTTTGTTGCATTTCATGTCAATCACCTTAACACAAAGAATGTTCATTCTGAAAAGAAAAAAGTGTCGATGTGGAAAAGGGGCGTTTCGTATCGATTCAGTGCATTTTGACAGGCCGCTAGAGCAGAGTCTATTTTTTCGTTTGGAAAAGTTGGCAGCTGTGCCAGCGTATGTGGCAGCCCACTGCTCCGAGTGTGTGTGTGCACTCGCTTCGAATGGGTTAAAAGCACACACTGACAGCTCATCATTTAAAACATTCTTTATAATTGGTTTTTCATACAAAGCTCAGCGCAAATCAAGGATTGATCCAAAATTTACATTAAAAAATTAAATTAATTTCTATTTTACTTTATTACCTAGTCAAGTTAAAATTATTTATAAATACTGTTTGTACTAACTGAGTTTGCATATAAACAAATAGATTAATTGAAAGCTAAAAAACAAAAACAAACTAACTCAAGTGGGCATCGAAGTGGAAAATTGTAGACAGGACTGACGACATGCAGAACACACAGAACAGTTCAATCGAGATTTTCTCCCCTCCAGGACCTCCTCGAGCACAAATGCTACTGCGCATGTACAGGACGAATACGCCCCCAAACCAGGAAGCGCAGAGGGGAAGGGGCGGGACATGACGATATGGGTGTGTGAATAAAGAAATGTGTATTTTCTGTCACTGACTTGTTACAGAATTGTGTTTTATAATGTTTGGAAAAGTTGAAAAAAAAAAGTTCTTGACTTAATTTCAGCCAGAAACTTATTTTCTTTTAAAAAATGAAGAATTTAAATATAGTATCACAAAAAATTTTACAACCCCCATTTTCTCCCGAACTGAGATGTATCCATTCCCACCCATCAGGTATTACCTTCCCTCTCACACGACAACCACCACCAATGGGGATGGGGGGTTGAACCCTCCCATCTCGAGATGCAGTGTGAGCCACCGCCTCTTTATTTGGGGGCGGTCTAATGCACTCTGAGGGAAAGCGTGATACGTCCCCTACGAATGAGTTCAAACACTCATGATTGGCTGGATTGCTGTGCATGATCGGGAAGTGTGTGTTCATCCGTGTTCCCTGGAGGCGACATTGGTGCGACGGGACTACAAATTTTATATTGGCGCAAGGATTTATTGGCGCTGCGCCACTAACTTTTTCATATTTTTTGTTAAGTTCCACAATCTCTAACTTGTTTGTAAATGTTAATTAGCTCCAAAATGCTGGGCGTTTATCAGAAATACACCAATTCACGAATGAGATGTTTCGGTGCAGACTGGTTTCGTACCACTGATGTCCCACAGCGTTATCTGCACAATGAATGCCGCGGGATTCTTATCCAGAAGACGATATTTACTACTGATTTCGAGTTATTAGAACATGTGTGTGCACGTGTGGAGTCCAATAAATTGTAAGCCATCTATGAACTGAGAATAAAAGATCAAACCGTTGAAATTCTGTCAGTACTTGCACAAAATATTGTTTTGAAATCAATACTTTTGTCTCCAGATGGAACCAGATTTCTTTCAATTGTAAATTTTGAATAATTTTCTGGGTCGGCCCCCCCAGACCCCGCCCCTTCATGTGGGGGATACCGCCCTCTCACATCTCTTGCACCGTGGGCCTGATGGCCCAGAGTGCCTTTACGGCTTTCGAATCATCTGAACACAGTATTGGTCCGAGCTCAATTCTCCTTAATGGGAACACTGGTGTACGCCACCCCTCCCTCCCGTGAGACCTCGACCAATTAGCTCCCATCGGCTCCCAGTCACAAATAGCTGTGGCATGAACTTGGATTTAAGTAATTTTATTATGATATATTTGATAATAAAAATGTTCATCTGATGAGATCCACTCCTTACATACAGATCCCCTCGAGTCTGTTGGCACCGCTTAAACAGTAAAAGTGTTGGTCCCTGCGTGGCTGAGCTGAAATGTTCTTCCTCTGAGCTCTGCTCGGTTTCCCGTCTCCCCTTGAAGCCACAATGTCAGAACGAGGTTTTGGAGCAGCAACATCTCAGCCGAACCCATCACAAAAAAAAAAAAAAAATTAAAGCCCAACTTGCATTTACAATGATATTCAAAACACAGGCAAAGCCAGGATACACTCAAACTATGACCAGTACCATTTTAAATGGAATTAAATCCACACAAGAGACGTCCTACCTGTTGCTGCGGTCGCTTTAGGCAGGTCTTCATTTTGTGTCTGATTGACAGGCTTCTGCAGCCTCGGAGGTGTTACAAGTTGCACCATTTCGCCATGATCTGAGGCAGCATGAAGGGTTCAGGAGGGAGAGGGTTGTGCGTTTTAATAAGCAGAAGCTATTACTTAACCCCACATCCACAACATTCTGGGTTTTTATTTATTTATTTTTTTAAAGTTTCACACATGGGTATAACGTGGATCTGTTTCAGTAAAATGCATGCGAGCATCCACAGAACACACACATCTTATTATAGCATCACATACACACATTCAAGAATTGCTTAGAAATTCAAGGACATATTGTAAGATTGATTTTGTCAGAATTAATAATTTCTATGAAAACCCTTCACCCCCCCAAAGGCTTTTCCATCTCTGAGCCCTCACCCTTTCCTTCTGCCCTGAATAATCCCAGAACTTTGTTTGTCTCGTGGCTTCCAGCGAGGCTTACACTTGTAATTTATTCGGGTAAAGCAGCTCTGGTGATCTTTTATCATAGTTTCTGTAGTGGGAAGCAAATCGGATTTCATCTCTCCTTGATAATGGGAATTAACTCATCAGGTCCCTTCCCAGGATCATCAGGGTTCGCTTGTGTTTAATCTTGTATGTTGTGTGTTAGAGGTAGAATTGCAGACATCCCATCCTCTACTTCAAACACCCTTTTATCAGGGGCTGATCAGTATGTCCCAGTCGCGCATGCGCACACAGACCTAATTAAGGCTGATCCGTCAGGTGAAACCCATCACTTGGTGGATTTTTAAACCCGGAGCAACGGTGATGAGATCCAAACTCATTCGGACTAAGAATGAAAGAACGACCAAAGGAAAAAGAGGTGGGTTTTAAATAAATAAATCATCAGGTTACGCTTTACGTTTTATTGTCATAAACAGGTTACAGTGGACCATCATTCCCTCAGTTCCCAGTTTTAAGTAATTTATAATAAACTTCACATAATTAGCATGAATATGCTAACCATCCATTTTTCTTCAGTTGGTGCTACTTAATATAACTGCACACAAACACAGTTTTAGTTCTGAATATGCCAAGTTACATTTAATATGATCTGATGTCTGAGGTGTCGAAACGAGTTTGCTGAACCTTGTTTAGTTTTGTTGTTGCAGGCGCCTCGGGTTTAGAAGATGGCCGTGAAGCAGATTGGAGACAAATTCCATGTCTTATGTGATGCACGATTTGGACCAAGACTCTGAAGATGATGTTGATCAGTGGTTTGGTAAGTTAAAATGCATTCTTGGGCAATTTATTTTTGTTGTGATCACGCCCCGTTTGTGTCCAAGTGTTGTTAACCATTGTGTGCATTTTCTCCACCTTCACATGCGTGAGCTCCCCATGACCGCACATCATAACTAGATGAAAATGAAAACTGTGCTGTTATGGGTTTGATTCCCTTTTAAACCCCAACTGTGTTGAGACTGCTGGACAAGGTTTTGATCACAAACGTCGCCCTCAAAAATGCTGGGAAGGTACCTGATGAGTTAATGCCCCATTATCAAGGATGGATGAAGTACGATCTGCTGCACACTACAGAACTGGGACAAAAGAGCACCAGACCTGCTTTACCTAAATAAATTACAAGTGTAAGCCACGAGAGTCAGAAAGTTCTGGTGTTATTCAGGGCAGAAGGAACGGTTGAGTGGTCAGGGATGGAAAAGCCTTTAGGGTTGAAGGTGTTCATAGGCATTCTTAATTATGACGGTCAGTATTACAATATGGCCTTTTAATTTCAAAACAATTCTGACGTGTTTGTATCAATCATCTGAGGCATGCAGGTTTTATTTATCCAACTAGGCCAACTACAGCCATTAGACTTTCTTTCACTTTGATTATTTTATCATAAAATACAACAGGAAACTTTTATTGCACAGATGCTCCCTGACTTGAGTTGATTCATTTTGTCTTTAAAAAAGTCAAATTGTAGTACGAGACGTAATGATGCTGTGTCCATTGTTTACAAATGACAGACTGAACATGCACTGCCTTCTTCCCAGTTCACTGCGTGTTACCTTTGTGTTAACACGGTCATCTGTGATCTTTGTTTCCACTGTGTTTGGGGCTTTTTGTAACTAAGCAAATATGGTTGGTCAGAAGTGTAAGCCTACGAGTGGTAGTGGTAATCAGAAAAAGCGGCAAGCCATCTCGTTAGAAACGACGATGGCTATTATCAAGAAAATCAATGGTGGTGGAAAACACGTGACTGTTGCACGTTTCTTCCAAATGGCTCTGTCGACCATCAGGTCACTTACAAACAGAAAGATCACTTAACAGCGCCTGTTAAAGGTTATATTTGAGACTTTAATTAATTAGTGAATTTTATTAAAATATTTTGCTGAATTTAATTTATTTGAAATGTTTTTACTATGTTTATAATTTAGGGGTGTTTTGAGATGGCATTTATGAATGTATAGGACAATATGACCATGCATCACTGGAACTTACAGGAGCAACTTGTGTTGTAGTTCGGTTCCAGACAGCCAAACATAACCTGGGGAGCAACTGTACACACACACCCCCCCCTTTTTTTTAAAGTTGTATAAGGTATCTGAAAGTGAACACAAATGTTGACAATATACACATTCACTTCAAACCAACAATTCCAGATACAGTGGTGGCTCACCAAACGAAAAATTCAGGTTACACTGAGATCGACTAGTAAAAACAGATTAATTTGCACTGTACTATTTTCCACTTTATTATATTAGTAATATATAGACTTTCGGCTTTGCCTTTCAGGTGTCACCACAGCAAACCATCCGCTTCCATCTCACTCGATCCTCTGTATCTTCTTCTCTTACTCCAACTACCTTCATGTCCTCCTTCACCACATACATAAACCTTCTCTTTGGTCTTCCTCTAGGCCTTCTGCCTGGTAGTTCCAACCTCAGCAACCTACTACCAATATACTCACTATCCCTCCTCTGTACATGTCCAAACCATCTCAATCTAGCCTCTCTGACTTTGTCTCCAAAACATCTTAGATGTGCTGTCCCTCTGATGTGCTCATTCCTGATCCTGTCCATCCTTGTTACTCCCAAGGAGAACCTCACCATTTTCATCTCTGCTACCTCCTAAATATCTTTTACCGTAAGACAGGTGGAATCTGGGGAGTTGTAACGGGTGCTGATTCTCCGACCAGCGAGATCTTGATGGGGTGTATTCTGTGATGGGTTTTTCAAGGTATTCTGGAGCTTGTTTGTGGAGACACTTAAAGGTGGTGCAGAGAATTTTGAAGTTCATTCTTTGCTAAATTGGTAGCCAATGAAGGGATTTGAGAACAGGAGAGATGTGGTCAAATTTAGTTTTCAGTGAAATGATTCTTGCAGCCATGTTTTGCACTGTTTGGAGATTTTGTTTGAGGTCAAACAGCAGTCCATTGCAGTAGTCCAATCTGGATAATACTAGACATCTGACTAGGATGTGGGCATGCTCTGCTGTAATGTACTTCCTGATGTTGCCTATGGCCTTAAGATGAAAACATGGTTTACAGATTCTGTTGACATGCTCTTGCAGTGAAAGGACTGATTCAATCCAGACTCCAAGATCCTTCGAGTACAGATGTTGGCAGGTTTGCTGAACCGATACTGACTTCTTTCTGGAGATCAGTCAGATTTTTCCGTCCAACAAGAAAGACCTGTTTTTTTTCGTCATTGAATTTTAATGTTCAGCCCTTCATCCATGATTTTATTCCAGTGGTGCAGAGTCCCAGTTGTTGCGGGGGCTGACGACTGAGAAGCGGTTAAGAAGAAGCCCTGGGGAAAAGACAGGAGGCAGAGTTGGAGGTAGCAGAGATGAAAATGTTGAGGTTCTCTTTGGGAGTAACGAGGATAGATAGGATTAGGAATGAGCACATCAGAGGGACAGCCCATGTCAGATGTTTTGGAGACAAAGTCAGAGAGGCTAGATTGAGATGGTTTGGACATGTACAGAGGAGGGATAGTGAGTATATTGGTAATAGGATGCTGAGGCTGGAACGACCAGGCAAAAGGCCTAGAGGAAGACCAAAGTGACGATTCATGGATGTGGTGAAGGACGACATGAAGGTCGTTGGTGTAAGAGAAGATGCAAAGGATAGGGTGAGATGGAGGCAGATGATTTGCTGTGGCGACCCCTGAAGGGAAAAGCCGAAAGGAAAAGAAGTGACCATATCCAGGTGGTGTCATTTCCACTATTGCTGCTTCAGATCCTGCCTCTTTGAGCCAAGTTTCAGTCAAGAATAACACCTCAGTGTCATGTTCCGAGTCAGTTATTTCAATAGTCTTATTTTTCAAAGATTGCACATTCCAAAGAACAACACTTTGGAGGTTTGTCTGTTTTCCTGGTTAGATGTACAGATTTTTCATGTTTTGTCCGGGTCTGCAACTTCTCTTGCTGACAATCCCCTTCAAATACAGACTGTCTATACTGATTGGAGGACAATGGAGCAGGTGCACCGATTGTCTGACTAACAATAGCCTGTCCTTGGCGTACACCAGATGTTGATTGGTTTCCATTGCAATAAGAGCTTGGGTGCTGATTGAGAAGACATCCAAAGTCAGTGATTTTAATGCCCCAACAGCAGAAAAGTGCCCATAACATCCACATTTCTCAATATTGGTTCTTGAAACATCAAGTCTTCCAAGGGCACTTGGCAGTCACCATGCCAAAATGTAGCGCATAACTGAGTATGAGTCATGAAAATGACCAAGGTAGGAGCCGGGTAACTAGCAGCTAACAAGTGCCTGTCAACCAACCAAAAACGCCAATTGAGTGAACATGGCACTCCTGAAGAAACACCTCCAATCTTTACACCTTTCAAACTCGGACTGCCACTCTTGACAGGCTGTCAAATACCCCTTTCTTGGGTTATGACTTTTACATTTCTAAGCCTGTGTTTTTTAAATGATGAACCTTCATTTAAAACTTTCAAATAACCTTTTCATACATTGAAAAAACATCATGCCCCTAAAGCAATTTACTATTTAAACAGGACAAATGACACCTGCAAAAAAAGTCTCACATTGCTAAAATAGCAAATTAAATCAGACTTGTCACCCAGATTTCTGAAAATTAACCAGTACATTTGCAAATGAAGTTAATAATATACTATTGATCTGCAGCAAGAGTCTGAAATTTGTATTAGTGTTAAATTTAGAGGTCCGATATTTGTCTGGTTTGCAAGTGGTGTGGATCTGCTCCGTCAGGTTTACAACTCTTAGCCACTATGTTGGATCAAGGCACATCAAGCAGTGAAGGTTCCTTTACCCAATGAGTGAAGCATTTCAGTTTTGGCGCACTTAAATTGTGAGACAGCTGAGAACGAGTCATCGGAAACATTCTGTGAACAGTGCTGATTAGAAAATCTGACCTGTGCCCAAGTGCAAGTGAGTTTAGTGATCTCTCCACTTGGGAAGGAGGAAAAAGGCAATTAATTCAAAAGTTCCTCTTGAATTTCCTCTTGCACTGAAGTGGATGCAGTTTGCCCCATTTTAATTTGAGGCCATTTTTCTTTTTGGTAAAACTTGTATGCTTAAGAGTTTAAAGAGAAAGTTGATCATCCCTCCATCCAGGATTCTTGGACATGATTGTGAGACCAGAATATGCCTTTTGAAGATCATAATCTGCCAAAATCTTGTTGAACTTGTAGTTTATATCAGGTGAACGAGATTTTGTTGGAAAATGGAGGTCTAATGCATGATGCAGTAAAAGATCCGGGACATGGTGTAGACAACCAGTAAACTGAGGTTGAGTCCCTTCTGGAGAAATTTTCTTTGAAGCATGACGGCAAGACCACTTTTTTTTTTTTTTTTTTTTTTTTTAAAACAGTACAGTATGACTGCTGTTGTGTCAGAGAATCATTCAAATACTGTTCCATACGTTGTATTCATCATAGCAGGACTTGGAGTGGTGCAGAGATGTCATCTGCTGACCCACTTTTACAAGGTGTAGAGTTCTAGCGGAGTTCTTTTGAACAGACAACCTGATACTCTTGACAATTTTCTTGCCGCAAAAATGCTTTTCTGAGAATTTCTTTTTAGCAGTCTGAACTTCTGTTGCATTCTCAATCATTCGACGCTAAACTCCTGATTTTGATGGTGTTGGCACATCTATCCCCTCTTCTGACAAATTTTACAGAATGTTTGTTTTCTGAATGACCTGAGAATGCTTGACTTTCAGTTTAGCAGCAGACGTTGAGTGACATCTTGCGTTTGACTGGAGCTTCTTCTGGAATTTCCTCAGGATCAAATTGACTGTTTCCCTCATCACAACTTGACTCTGATGTAAACACTTGGCTTGCAGACTCTGCAGAGCAGTCACTAGTTCAAGTAGGCATCGTGGACGTTTTGAAGTATGGATTGTTGACATGGGTGCCACCCTCTCAGTTGTATACTCTACTTGGCCTCCTGATTCCACTTTTTTCTTGTAGAGCCCATCACCACAAAGCCAATTTCCTATGGTTTTTGTGACAGTTTATTCTTTATTTTTTTTATTCCCCCCCCCAAATTCTTGACCTTTCCTATGTTTTTCAAAATCTTACCAGCTGATCAACCTTTGCGAAACCTCATGTTTCAAAAGAAGTTCAGCTTCTCCCAAAGCTTCAGTAATTTTTCTTATTCGGTCGTGTCGCCCTTGGAGTTCATCGACCAGTCCGAGAAACCTGCCAACAACGACTTTATTCATTGGCATTTTACAATTTTCTCATTCAAGTCTTGTTTTACTTGTGGTATATCAGGATGGTGTCAAGTTCCGTGTCCACTTCTCAGCAGTTTCCGCTGCCGATTTTGACATTTTTGCTTTGGAATGACATGATGGTGCTATCTGTTAACCAAGTAAAAACTGGAGGGTTGAGTCGAGTTCAGTTAATATTGTGATGAATTCATATTACCTCACTGCCTTGGACCCTTGTTGCTTTGCGTTTCATGCCTTTTGCTGCTTTTTAATTTTTGACTTCCTGTCTGACACAGCCCCAAAAACAGAAGGCGAAGTAAATCTTCGCCTTCTCCAAGATTTCAATCCATGTCAACACAATTCTGGCTGTTCTTCTTGCAAGGATTTTGGACATCGTTCATGGAACTTGAAACGAACAGAGAAATGACACCACTCTGGGTTCAGCTGAACACCCCCCCCCCCCCCCCCAAGCCTTGCTTTTCTTCAATAGTTCCTCTGTACTGGTGTCACACAGCCCTTCGTGTTGACGACCTTGAATGCGTCATGGCTGATTGCTCTTAACACTTATGGTTTCAGTGCCCGAGACTATGCATCCAATTTACAAAATTAAGTACCAGAGAATCCTTATGAATTTGAAGTGAGGTGATGTTGGGTCTGGGAGGATTTTGCATTACCCAATGAAAATAATTAAATATATATGAAAGTCCACCAAATGCAATGTCAGGAAAGTAGAAATTTAATCCTACAACTTGCATTCAATTTTGCTTTGTTTTGCTTGTGCTTGCCTCCCCAGCCCTTGTTGCAGCTTCTCCATTCTTTCTTCCCCACTGGCCTTTTTGCCACTGCTCGCTCCCTTTTGGTCTTGGCCCCACCTCTCTCCCTTCCTTCTCCAGTCCACTGGTGGGCGAGGCAAACCTCCCAGCATCCCATTGAAGCTGTGAATGGCGTTCACCGGGACTGTGTGCAATGTCCTGCCCCTGAACTTTTTACTCATTGGGGTCTACCCCCCCCCCTCCCTGCTGCTTATCTCCAGTGCTGTCTGTTGCCTCCTCCCCCTTTTTTTTTTTTTCCATCTCTCATCCACTCCGTGCATGACTCTGCCACTTCCTGCTCCTTCCACCTCAGGCTTTGGTACCTGGGCTTGCTCACAGATCAGGTCAGCATTGGCACTTTAGAATGTATATCCATCCCCCTTGAGGGTCCACTGCCCTATACATGTCTCCCAACCCTGCCCCAACCACAACCTGTATTAACGCTGCCCCTTCTCTTCTCCAGATGTCCTCATGAACACCCCCCCCCCTCACCACCACCAGCCTATGCCCTTGATCAGCTGCCTTCTGATGTTTCAGCAGCTGATACCGGGTTGGGTGGTATTCTTTGCAGATATGCAACACCGCAGGTGTTTGGTGAATAGGGCATTGAAAGTTTCAAATGTACATATATTTATAAAAATGTCGATCAATACATGTGCTCATGAATTATTTATAAAGTGTACAGATCTTACTCCCCAGCATACGTTTTGTACGCTTGAAAATGTTGAGTGACCCCTTAGTGCTAACCAGTAACGTTAAACACGGTTAACTTTTGACGGCAACGTTAACTAACGACGTGACAAACCATGCTTTGAACAACGCCGATTTAAGTCAGTTAGCTGCCACGGCTTAATTTTAACCAGCCATTAGGGGTTCACCGGGTTTAACAACCAGCCCCAGAATTTTAAGGCCATCTGTACACAGTGCGAAGGCTTCTGGTACCTTCGTCCGCCCTACCCATGTTGCCACATACAAGGCAGCAGACTTACTGTGGTTCACTCGGTCTCCAAAAAGGCCCCCAGTACTCTTGCCACCGCATGAGTCCCCCATGGTGCTCGGGAACGGTGTCCTCATCATCCACGTAAACGGCCACCTTGACTCTGTCCTTTTGACCCGGGGACCTGTACATCCAAGAAGGTGGGCTCCCTCCTCAAAGCCTCGATAAGGGGCTCGAGGTACAGCATCTGTGAAAGCGGGTGCCCCTGTTTCGCCCCTCCTCGTTGCTCGATCAACTGTTTTACCGGTTAATCATGACCCGGCTCGCTGCACCCTTGTACAGCAAGTGCACCATAGCTATAAACCCTGGCATGCAGCCCACACGCTCCAACACCTGGAACATAACCGCATGCAACACTTTGTTGAATGCTTTCTCTTGATCCAGGCTTGGCACCGCCAATGGCACCTGGCGTTGTTTGGTCCATGTTATTAGGTCGCGGACTAGTGTGAGGTTCATGCTACTTGTTTGCCCTGGGACACCACATGTTTGGTCCGGGTGCACTGCCTGGGCCATCACCTGTCGCAGGCGCAGCACAAGGAGTTTGGCCAGTATCTTGTAGTCGGCAGTCAACGGAGTTGATTGGCCTCCACCCGCCAGCTCCTCCCTGTGTGCTTTTGAGCAGCAGGGCAATGTAGCCCACCCTTGCGGATGGTGGCAACTGCCCTTATGCTATTGCCTCCCCTATATACCTCCCCATCAAGTGTGGGCCGACCAGCATCCCAAATCTCCTATACCATTTGACTGGCAAGCCATCTCCGCTGGGAGCTACGCCACTCTTTCGCATGAGCATGGCTGCCTCGACCTTCTCTCGGGAGATCTGGCTCCCCAATGTTCCCTCACTGTCCCCTGCCAGCCGGCCCTCAATGGCCTCCAGGGACCCCTCGACCCGGTCCTGCCGTATGGGTCCATCCCCTCCACGGTTGTTTCCATGCCTGCCCCCCCTGCCTCTTCCTGACCGTGTCAAGAAGCAGCTTGTTGGCCGCTCATCCCGGGTTTGTGGCTTCCCGGCTTGTACAAAGTAGCCCCTGGCTTCCGCCTCATAAGCCCTGAGCGTGGAGCTGGCCCTCCTAATTCTTCCCCGGTCCTTATCTCGCCAGGCTGCCATCAGCTCTGCTGACGACCCCCTGACCTTATCTCTCCTTGACTGTGCCTCCTCCTGACCGTGGCTGCCTTCATTTTCAGGTCTTCCCACCCTTTCCGCCTGTTGCATGCATCATTTTCTGCCACCCGGTACGGGAGTTGGAAGACCCTGCAAAACCTCAGGCCACTTAATACTGATATGTTCACGCAAACCCCTGCACCTTCTGCCCTATTCACACCAAATCCAGCCGTGAGGTCCCCCATTGGCACTTTGGAATGTATACCCTTCCCCTTGAGGGCCCACTGCTCTATACATGTGCACCAGCCTCACTCCCTCCACAACCTGTGCCAGCTCCGCCCTTTCTCTTCCCTGACATCCTCGTTTACCCCCCCCACACACTCCCACCAGCAACAACCTGTTGGTGTACCATACATTCTCCAACACCCTAAAAAAAAAAACCCTTCCTCTCTGCCCACTGTGTACACCCCTACTATGAACTCCACCCCTCTCCATGTCCCAGCCACACATTACCCTCCTTGGCACCACAGACACAACTAGGTCTATGACCCATTCGTGGAATTTAAACAATTTCTTCCCTTCCTGAACTAAGCGAACATGACCCTCCTGGAGAAATAACAAATCAAGCCTTACTTTTTTTTTTTAAACTCTGACTGCTACCCTCTTCCACGGCTGCCTGATACCCCTTACATTTAGTGTTGCTATTTTTAGTTCACACGTTCCTCCCTATATTTTTTTTTTCCTTTCCATCTCCCCAGCCCTTGTTGCAATTCCTCCTCTTTTGCCTTGTAAGCACATGTCCGCCCTTCCCTACACCCTATTTCCAGCCTCTACAATCTTCTGGATAAGGATGTCCAATGTCTTCCTTTTCCACTTCTCCTAGCTTTTTGGTGAACTCTAGTGATGACGGTCCTTGCCCTCCCAGCACTCCGAGGCTGAGGAGTGTCCTGCAGCAGCTCCTGGCTGTCCTGCCCCATAACTTCCTGTTCATGTGACTCTACCCCAGTACCTTTTTTGTTGCCTCATCCCCTCTGTACTTGGCCCCACCACTTCCTCCTCTTTCCCTTCAGGCTTTGGAGCCTGGGTTTGCTCATGGAACAGGCCTTACTCTTCTCCGGACAACTGCGATACAGGTGGTGGTTCACTGCCGCACAGGCTACAGGTTTTTGGCACCTCGCATTCAGCTGCTATGGGATCCTATGCACCGACGGCACCTTTGCCCAGCCATGCCTCCTACTTGTGCCCTTACACACCGCATCTTTGGCAGGAGAGCGGTTGCCTGGGGTTGTGCAGGAACCCTCAGTGTGGCCCGATCATGTAGCTGCCCAGTGGGTGGCACAGGTCTCCTTCAGCCGAGGGATCCACTTTGAGCCTTACCTTGAATCACCTCTTCACACTCCAGATTCCGAACCTGTCCCTGATCTTCTCGCCCTCTGACAATAACACACAATATAGCACCAGGAACCTTTGGACCTCCTCTGCCACGGGTTATAGAGATGGATGAAGTCCCAATCACCATCAATCACAAATGGGGGCACCGGCCAGAGGCCCTGCATTACCTCCTCTTGCCATCAACGGCACTCAAAGGAGTGGAGTCCTTTGGTGTTTTTTCTACATTCATCACAGCAATTGCCCATCCCATCCCAGTCCCCACCTGTCCTTGAGTCCATTCCCTCTGTGACAAATCAACATTGGCAGCAAGTACCCTGTTCCAACAGAACTAATTCCCCATACACACTTTACACAAAATCCAAACATGACTCCATTAACCCATCACAAATGGAATCCCACTACCCTTTCAAAAAAAATCCCCAAATTCCGCTCCTTGATCCCCGTCTGGACATCTTAATAGCGGGTCGCCTGCCTCCCTTGTTACCATGGCCACCAAGGGTCATCCCCCACCCCACTCCCCTTATTCGCTACCTTCTCCCACCTTGCCCTGAAGGTTGCAAACACCCCCTCCAGGTTCACCTTTTGGGTCCGAGCTCCTAAGGCCCCCCTCGTGCCACACCAGAAGCTCTTCGCCACAGAGATGGCTTGCCACAGGGGCTTTGCCACCTCCGGCTTCTTGGCCCTCAACCCGCCTCCGTAAAGGACCAGGTCCCGGTGCAGCACTCCCCCCTCCCCTAGAGGCCCACCACCTCCCCACACTCCTCCAAAACAGGGCTGCTTGAGGACATGACCACAAGGCATGCTCTACCGTCTCCTCGCCCCCACACCCAATTGGGCACAGCGGCGCGTGGCTAACGCCCTGCCGGAATAGCCGCTCCCTAACTGGGAGGTGCCCCTGCACTCCCAACCAGTGCGAGTCCCTGCTTCTACCATCCAACCACTTGGGATGCATGGCTGCCCAGTCTATCTTCAGCACTCGGGGGGGCATGCCCACCAACGCCACATACCCATCCCTCCACCTCTTGTAGAACTCCCTGCGGTCAAGAATCAGGCTGTCTACCAGGCACCACGGATGATCCTGCACAAAGTCAGCCGCCTTTTTATAGTGCGGTGGGTGGTCGGTTGACCAAGGCCCCATCCCTTTCCAGGGAATCGCTGCCCGCAGGGCGAATCCCATCCAGAACCTTGCCAGCAGTGTTGCAGCATGCCCTTCCACCCCCCGACCAGCTTTGCCAAAAAGGCCACATTCAGCGAATTGATCTTGAGGGGGAAACGCACCACCCCTCTCCGTTTCCATTATCATCCTGACCCGGCTAACCCCCTCGCTTCTTCTTTTCCTTTCGGCTGTTCCCTTCAGGGGTCGCCACAGCAAATGATCTGCCTCCATCTCTCCCTATCCTCTGCATCTTCTACTCTTACTCCAACGACCTTCATGTCCGCCTTCACCGCATCCATAAATCTTCTCTTTGGTCTTCCTCTGGACCTTTTTGCCTGGTAGTTCCAACCTCAGCATCCTACGACCAATATACTCACTAGCCGTCCTCTGTACATGTCCAAACCATCTCAATCTAGCCTCTCTGACTTTGTCTCCAAAACATCTAACATGTGCTGTCCCTCTGATGTACTCATTTCTGATCCTATCCATCCTTGTTACTCCCAAAGAGAACCTCAACATTTTCATCTCTGCTACCTCCAACTCTGACTCCTGTCTTTTCCCCAGGGCCACTGTCTCTAAACCATACAACATTGCTGGCCTCATCACTGTCTTGTACACTTTTCCCTTCATTCTTGCCGATACTCTCCTATCACACATCACACCGGACACTTTTCTCCAATTATTCCAACCTGCCTGCACGCGCTTCTTGACCTCTTTTCCACACTCTCCATTGCTCTGGATTGTTGAGCCCAAGTACTTAAAATCCTCCACCTTTCTTATCTCTGCCCCCTGTAACCTCAAAGTTCCTCTTGGGTCCTTGTCGTTCACACACGTATTCTGTCTTACTAAGACTAACCTTCAATCCCCTCCTTTCCAGGGCATACCTCCACCTCTCTAGATTTTCCTCCCGCCCCAAATGAACAAGATGACTTTTTCGAGCCACCTCCCCACTACAAACGGGACCGGAAAGACATATGCTAGGTGGTTTATACTGGCAAGCAGGTCAGCACAAGTCACCAGCGTCTGCCCGGAGAGTGAGAGCTCCCTTTCACCCCATTTTTCCGCCTTCGCCCTGACCTTAGCCAGGGCTCGGTCCCAATTCTTCTGGGTGCCATCTTCCCTCCAGAAAGTGACGCCCAGAATTTTAAGGCCATCCGCACACAGTGCGAAGCCTTCCGGTACCTCTGTCCGCCCCACCCTTGCTCCCACATACAGGGCTGCAGACTAATTGCGGCTTACTCGGCCCCCGTGGCCTCAAAAGGACCCCAGTACTCTAGTCACTGCCTGAAAGTCCCTTTTCAGTACTCGGGAACAGCGTGGCATCCACGTACACTGCCACCTTAACCCTCTGTCCCTTTGACCCGGGGACATGCATACCCAAGAAGGCTGGCTCCCTCCTCAAAGCCTTGATGAGGGGCTCGAGGTACAACACATACAGCATTGGCGAAAGCGGACATCCCTGTCTCACCCCTCCCCGTTGCTCGATTTAACTCTGTTGAACCTGTTAATCATGACCCTGCTCGCTGCACCCTCATACAGCAGGCGCACCATAGCTATGAACCCCGGCGCGCAGCTCACACACTCCAACACCGGGAACATGAACGCATGCGACACTTTGTCGAATGCTTTTCCTTGGTCCAGGCTGAGCACTGCTAGCGGCACCCTGTGCTGCTCGGCCCAAGCTATCAGGTCGCAGACCAGTGCTAGGTTCATGCTACTTGTGTGCCCTGGGACACCACACGTTTGGTCTGGGTGTACTGCCTGGGCCATCACCTGTCGCAGGCGCAGCAGAAGGAGTTTGGCCAGTATCTTGTAGTCAGCCATTAACAAAGTGATTAGCGTCCAATTCACCAGCTCCTGAGTCCCTTTTTGTGTAGCAGGGCCATGTAGCCCACCCTCGTGGATGGGGGAGAGCTGCCCTTTTGCGATTGTCTCCCTATACACTCCCATCAAATCGGGGCCGACCAGCATCCAAAACCTCCTTTCGCACTCGCCTAGCAAGCCGTCTCCTCCGGGAGCTACGCCAGTCTTCAGCGTGAGCATGGCCACCTCAGCCTCCTCTAAGATCTGGCACCCCAATGCTCCCCTGCTAGCTGGCCCTCGATGGCCTCCAGGAACCCCTTTACCTGGTCTTGCTGTATGGGTCTGACCCCAAAGAGGTCTGAGTAGAAGGCCCTTGTCTTGTGACCCCCCCCCCCCCCGCTGTTGCTTCCTGACTGCATCAAAGAAGCTGCACGTTGGCTGCTCATCCCGGGCTTGCGGCTTCCTGGCTTGTACAATGTAGCCTCTGGCTTCTCTCATCAGCCCTGAGGGCGGTGCTGGCCCTCCTAATTCTACCATGGTCCTTATCGCGCCAGGCCGCCACCAGCTCTTCCAACCACCTCCCCCTGACCTTCTATCCTCGCCCGCGCCTTCACCTGGCCCCACCACCGACAGATCATAGTCACCCTCCTCTTTAGGTCCTCCCACCATTCCACCCGTGTGGCATACAACCTCCTCATTTTCCACCACCCCGGTACAGAAGGCGGAAGACCCTGCAAAACCTCAAGCCGCTTAGTACTGAAATGTTCAACTTCCCTCTTCCCCATCCCCCCCCCCTTCCATAAGGACACTTCCTACCACCAAGCAGTGGTCAGAGGCCCAAAATGGCTTCAGGAAGCACCCCTGTACCTCCCCCCCTCCCCCTACTAACACCAGATCCAGCTGCGAGGTCCCCCCATTGGCACTTTGGCACGTGGACCCCTTGAGGGTCCACTGCCCTATACACATCCACCAGCCCTGCTCCCTTCACAACCTGCGCCAGCTCTGCCCCTTCTCTTCCCATGTCCTCGTTAAAATCCCCCCCTCCCACCAGCAACAACCTGGTTGGAGCACATATGGTGCACCAACCCCTAAAAAATTCCCTTCCTCTCCGCCCTCCGTGGTGGCGCGGACACCCCTACTGCCCTGAACTCCTCCCCTCTCCATGTCCCATCCACGCATATCACCCTCCCTGGCACCACGGACACAACTAGGTCTATGACCCATTCGTGGGATTTAAACAGAATTCCCGCCCCAACTCCCACCCCTTAAACTCCTTCCCTTCCTGAACTGAGCGAATATGACATTCCTGGAGAAACAACAAATCAAACTTTACTGTTTTTAAACTCAAAAAGACTGCCGCCCTCTTCCCCCGGCTGCCTTATACCCCTTACATTTAAGCGTTGCTATGTTTCGTTCACTCATTCTTTCCTATTTTTTCCCCAACCCTTGTTTCAGTTCCTCCTTTCTTCCCACCTCCCCTGACCCTTGTCTTTTGTCACCTTGTAAGAACTTGGGTCCATTCTTCTTCTGCCCTTCCCTCCACCCTACTTCCCGCCTCTATGATCTGCTGAATCAGGATGTGTCCCATGTCTTCCTCTTCCCCGAGCTCTCTGGGGAACTCCATAGACGACCAGTCCACCGGCGGGCTAGGCATACCCCCTTCCCCTCCCAGCACTCAGTCAAGGCTGAGGGGTGTCCACAGGGACTGCCCTGTATCCTGCAGCAGCTCCTGGCTCTCCTGCCCCATAACTTCCTGCTCACCTGGCCCTACTCCTCCTTGCACTTCGAGACCCTCCCCATCTGTGGGGGCCTACCCCTGCTGCTCTCTCCCAGTATCTTTTATTGCCTCCTCCCTCTCCCCTCCTCTCCATACTTTGCACCGCCCCTTCCTGCTCCCCCTCATCGGGCTTTGGAGCCTGGGTTTGCTCATGGAATAGGCCAGCGTAGGCCTTGCTCTTTTCCGGACAACTGCGGTACAGATGATTGCTGCTGCCACACAGGCTACAAGTCTTTGGTGCTTCGCATTCGGCTGCAACATGATCCTCCACACCGACAGCACCTTTTGCCCAGCACATGCCTCCTTCTTGTGCCCTAATCCACCACATCTTCGGCAGTAGAGGGGTTGTCCGGGGTAGTGCAGGAACCCTCGATGCTGCCCAATCATGAAGCTGCCTGGTGGGTGGCACAGACCTCCTTCAGCCGAGGGATTTACTTTAAGCCTCGCCTTGAAACTCCTCTTGCCACTCCAAATTCTGAACCGGCCCCTGATCTTCTCGCCCTCGGACACCGACACACAGTACTGTGCCAGGAACCTGCGGACCTCCTCTTCTGCCATAAACGGGTTATAAAGGTGGACAGTGATTGGGACTTCATCCATCACAAACAGTGGTACCAGCTGGCGGCCCTGCATTACCTCCTCTTCTTGGCGTCGACAACACTCATCAAAAAAGGAGGTGCAGTTCTTAGATGATGAGAATGTGACATCCATAAAGCCAGCCTTAGCAAAATCCTGAAGACAGAGGATCTTTGATGGCAGAATCTTGCATTGCTCTCGTAAAAGTCGAAGCACCATCTAGTCCCAGCTGAACCTTTTCTTCACCTCACCTGTTACTTCCACTTTCAACTCCACTCTGTGTTTCGAAGCCGCACCACTCGGGCCGGCCGGAAGTCGCTTTCTCCATCCATGACTTCGAATGATCTTAGCCGAAAGACAGAGAAGCGATACCGGCGGTGGACAAATGGGGGCATTACACGCATTACTAAATCCGAGGAGGGTAAATGCTGCCGTCTCAATTTTTCGCATCAGAACAGATTAAAATAATGTATTGTTCAAAGTAAAATTGGCAGAGGAAAGGAGACTTGAGTCTCAGTTAAAATTCAAACCTACTGTATTTTCAATGATTTACACCCCACTTCCTGGGGGGAGGGGGTTAAAACGTATTAAACTCAACACACAATAATACACTGCCGGTCAGTGGTCAACCGTGGGATTGCAGGAGAAAATAAATCGGGCAGAAGAAAAATGCATTTTAAACTTGTCCACGAGGATTTCGCCAAAGAACACCATAATCATTTGTAAGAAGCAATTGTAGAACATGTAACTTTAACAAACAAAAAAGTAAGATGCTTGAATCACAACATGCACTGAAGGCAAATTTTCCCAAAACTCAACCACCATTTTCAACAATATGGCCGATTATTGTGTACCACCTGTTGCCTTCGTCTCGCACATCCTGCACTTTTAGTTCTCTAATACATTTAAGGACCTTTTTGTCTCTTAAAACAAAAACAAGCAGTTTTTTTTTTTTTTTTTTTCCTCTGACTCGCACAATGTCCCAAATACTTTCCAGCAGCAAACCAAATTCATCTTGATGGAATTCTTCTTTCTTTTGGGCTTTTCCCCTTTTTCAGGGGTCGCCACAGTGAATCAGCATGTTTTAATTTGGCGTAGGTTTTTACATCGGCTGCCCTTGACACAACCCTTTTATCAGGGGGCAGAAATGCACCGAGGGTGATGCAGTTTACTCTTGACGAAAGTAATGGTTTTTACATGCCTCTCACTGTATACAATGAGGGACATGGCTGGCCTTTGATATCCCAGTTGGCTGCACTGGAGGGGATGGTGACAACCTTTTGGAGAATGGGACTCGAACCCCCAACCGTAAGATCAGTGATCCAATGCACTTTACCACCAGGCCACCACTGCCTTTCTCGATGAAATATTGTCAGTTAATATTAACTCTGGCAGTGCTAAAGCCAAAAAAAGGCTTTGTTCTCAAATGCCAGAGCCAAAAAAAAAAATCAGCTTCATGACACACGCTAATTCAGTGCATTCACTATTTGTAAATGGTCACACACGTGACTGAAGCCTTTTTTGATTGGTAATTATCTTATTTTTTGGTCTAAAAATGAACCAATAGCTGTCCTTTCAAAAAGAAATCTCTTAGCATTCAGAAAGCACGCGGGACTCGGATAATGGCGGTGCAAAATCACCCACCCACTTTTAGACGGCTCGAATTCTGAAAATGATGTGTTTAATATTGTGCAAAATGGCCGATGATAACTTGGTGTGTGTGTATATATGTACGCACACACACACGGGTACATGTGTATGAGAGATTTCCTTTTGGCTTTCCCTTTTTCAGGGGTTGCCACAGCAAATGATTCTCACCATTTGATTTCACATAGGTTTTTACATCGGATGCCCTTCCTGACACAACCCTTTTAGCAAAGGACAAACACGCTGACGGCTTTACTTACTTGCTACTTAATCCTCTTTGTTCCCAGTGGAACAGAAGGCCATGATGATTGTCCTCCATCTGAACCTATCCTGTGCTGCCTTTTTGTGCTTTCCCCCCATGTCCGGTTCATCTTTCAGCTGTGATGTTATCGTTCATGTTTTTTGGTCGTCCTCTGCTTCACTTTTCAGGTGGAGTCCATCTGAAAGCCACTTTGGGAAACCTGTTGTTATCCATTCTGAGCACGTGTCCAAGCCATCTTAAGCGTCGGAGTTTTATCTGATGTTCAATGCTTGTACATTTGACTTTCTTGTGCAGTTCATAGTTTGAGATGGGTTTTAGGCCAGAATATGCTGGAGATGTACCTCGGGCATTTGTTGAAGATCTTGATTTTCTTCATGTCATTCTGTACCCCATGCCAACACTCCAAGCCATATAGTAAGACAGATTTGACGTTGCTGTTGAAAAGCTGTACCTTTGTCCTCTGAGTGTACTGTTTAGGCTTCCAGATGGGGCGAAGTCTGGCAAAGGCACACCGAGCTTTGGGGAGTCTGGACTGAATATCTTTACTGGTGGAGTTTTCTTTGCTGACAAGGCTTCCTAGGTCTGTCAATTTATCAACATTTTCAAGAGGTTGTTCATCAACTTTGACTGTTACATCTCTCTCTGCTCCAATGTTCATAATTTCAGTTTTGGATGCATTGATGTATAGGCCAATTTGCTTTCCAAAGCTGTACAATCAGTTGGTCTTCTCTTGGAGGTGGTTTACATTTGCTGAGAGTGCAGTGATGTCCTCTGCAAAATCCAAATCCTCCAGCTGGGAAAAGAGGGTCCACTGTATGCCTCTTGGTTTGTCAGATGTTGTTTTTCTCATGATCCAGTCCAGTGCAACAAGGAAGCGGACTGGAGAAATGATTCAACCTTGTCTCACACCTGATCTTACTGGGAACCACTCAGAGTCCACCATCTATGATCACAGAACATTCATACTTGTAGAACATCTGAATCAGGTTTATGATTTTGTTTTGGGGGGATTCCATATGACTGCAAGGTCTTCCATAAGGTGTCACGGTGCAGGCTGTCAAAAGCTTTTTGGAGGTCTATATAGTTGATGTACAATGGTGTGTTCTATTCCACACATTGTTTAAGGATGTTCTTCAGTGTGAAGATCTGGTCAATGCAGCTTCTCCCTCGTCGAAACTCTGCTTGTTCTTCGGAGTTTGGTGTCAATGCTGATTCAATTCTGCTTAGAAGGATATGACGGGAAACTTTAGATGGTACCGCGAGCAGTGTGATGCCATGCCAGTTATCACAGTTCTGTCGGTCGCCTTTCTTTGGAAGTTTGATATGAGACCTTTTGACCAGTCTTCAGGGATGTCTTCCTCCTTCCAGATGGTGTTGAACAGCTGTGTTAGTACTCTTGTTGAGGTGTTAATATCAGCCTTTCATTTCTGCATGAATGGGGTCAAACCCAGCAGCTTTTCCACTTTTTAGTTTCTTGATGGCTTTGTAGACTTCACTTTCAGATGGGGGGTTGGTGTTGATGTTGAGTTCATCTGCTGTTCGTGATGGTGTTGTGTTTTCAGTTGGATCTGTTCTGTTGAGGACACTGCAAAAGTCTTCCACCCATCTCTGTTCTTTATCTGTGCTGAGGATGTTACCATCTTTATCCTTCACGGGGTTGTTGATTGTGTGCTGTTGCCACATAGTAGTTTTGTGATTTTATAAACAATGCTCATTTCACCTTTCTGCAGCTTGTTCTGCTGTTGTTGCTTGCTCTTGTACAAAGGCTCTTTTATCTCGTCTAGCACTTTTCTTAACTCCTTTGCCTTTTAGTCTATATGCTTCTTGAAACTGCTGTTGTATTCTTTCAGACCTGGTGTTGACCACTTTAGCTTTTAGTTGTTTCCTCTTTTTTTTGGGTCATGAATCAGGTGTTAGCCATTCTTTGTTCGTTCTTCCACAGTGGCCTCGGATCTTAGTTGCAGTTTCAACATCTGCTTTTTTTGATGCTTTCTCATTTGGTTTGGATGTTCAGGTTTTCACCATCTGTCTCTGTTAATGCAGTGAATCTTTTCCGAAGCTCCATCACAAAGCCTTGGTTTTTGTTAAGGCATTTTAACTTGGTGGTGTCCAACTCTTTCCTGACGTTATCATTCTTTTAGTTTAAGCTTGTGTGGCATTGACAAGGTAGTGGTTGGAGGTTGCATCAGCTCCACGATATACACGAACATCCAGTAGTGACCTGTGCCATTTCCCACAGATGAGAACATGGTGTATTTGGTAGACTGTAGTACCATCTGGTGACTTCCATGTCCATTTGTGGATGTTCTTATGGGGGGGAAAAGTGTTCCTCCAAAAATGAGATTGACTTCTGTCTTGACAACAATCAGGCGCTCACCATTTGTTGTTTCTTGTACCACACCCATGTTTGCCCAATGCTCTCTCACAGTTGATGTTATCCTCTCCTACTTTTTTGTATTGAAATCACCCATCACTAGTAAAAGATCGTGTTTTGGAACCTTTGATGTTACTCCTTGCAGTTTCTCATACCACTCATCTTTATCTCCTTCATCAGCATCATTAGTTGGTGCATAGTATTGTATGATGGTTAGTTCACAGTGCCTGGAGTTAAACCTGGCTCTAATCATTCTGTCCTCAAGGGGCTCCCATTCCAACAAGGTGTTACCATACTTCTGGGATATGATGAGGGCTACTCCACGGGTTTGATGGTCTCGATGTCCTGAGTCCTGAGATAGTTGAACCATCTCTCGCTCTTCTTCGACCAGTACCAGTCCAACGGCATTCACTGATGTCGAGCTTGTATCACCTCATTTCATTTATGACCTGAGCTGTTTTGGATGTTTCAAAAATTGTACGTGTGTTCCATGTACCAATTTGTATCTTTGTTTTGGGCTTGAGCAGACTTGATCTCTCACTCCTAACTTCCTGTATTAGGCTTTCATCAGGGGTGTTCATCAAACCAACATGTTGGTTCAAGTCCACATCAGAGTCCATAGGATTGTTTATCATAGTTTTCGTAACAGAGTTTCTTTTCAAGTAGTAGGGTTGTTAGCCCTATGTCCAACCTAGAGGACCGGGTGCTGTTTTGTCTGGTCTCATCTGGAACCTATTCGGTATGGTTCGGTATTGACCTAGCCTCCAGAATCTCAGACACGCAAGCCTCTCCGCCATGAAAACGTAACAGCACAGGGAGAAGTGACGGCTTTACAGCGTACTCTTTTACGAAAGTCGGCAATGGTTTTTACTTGCCTCTCACCATAGACAGTGAGAGACATGGTGGTCTTTGATAACCCAGTTAGCTGCACTGGGGGGATTGTGACAACCTTGTGGGGACTCGAACCCCCAACCTTAGGATCAGCAATCCAGCGCCCTATACCATTAGACCCCCACTGATATCTGCATACCCGGATGCTCCCCAATTTACATGTTTAATTGGTTCCGGACGACCAAACCTAGGTTCACTTTCAACTTGTTGTGACAGTGACGTGCGACGTATGATGCTCATACTGTATTAGAAATCCATAAAATACCATGACCGTATCTCAAACACCCCTGAATCAATTGTAAACATAACATTGTAAAACATTAACATTAATTTCAAATAAATTAAATTCAAGCAAAATAATTTCAAATTGATTAAAATTTGTCTTTCACTCAACAAATAACCTTTAACATTTTCTATGATGCGGTCTTTCTGCTTGTAAATGGTGCCGATGGTCACATGACATGAAGCTTAAAACAGCCAGTCAACGCTTAGAATATGTGAGGCGCTCCATACCGAAAGTAGTTTACTTGCTTGAAACAAAGTGCGGGTTATACGGACTTCTGGTCTTTCAACTGTGCAAGGGTGCCGTTGAACTCGTTTAGTACTCAGCCTGCACTAATGTGACTCAGCAGAGCAGAGTTCTCTTGCCTTGGTTTTCATTCATTTTACAACTCTCTTTGCTTCACGGCGTATGCATGGTAGATTGTGCTGATCTGAGCGGATGGTTAATTCATCTGTGTATGAGACTTGCACCCATGCTAGTAGGCTTGTGCTTCTGACCAACCATATTTGCGTTGACACCGTTTTGCGGACTTTTGTAACCCCAAGCAAAGATCAGAGACGACGTCTTCACACAAGACTAACACTCTATATAACTGAACTGGGAAGGAGGAGGGGCACGTTCAGTCTAGTTTGTAAATGATGGACACTGCGTCATTCTGTCAGCATATTACGTAGCTATGTCTCAACTCGATTTGACTTGTTTCCAAAAAAAACTAATGAATGCGTGTGTGTATATATATTTTTTTATTATTTTAGTGGTATCTCACTTTATGAAATTAAGCTGTTCCAGAGCCTTTTTCTTAACCTGGATTTTTTTTTTTTTTTGTAAATTGAACCGCATTTTACATGTAAAACGTGTGATTCATTCTAAGGCCCTCAATACTATCCCCTAAACCCTTAAAAAGGTACACTTATAATTTTCAAGACCTCTTTCTGCTTCAATATTGTACCGATGGTGGACAGGTTTGGCCATATTTTTGAGATATCACTTGTGCCAGTTTCTTCAATCGTACTGGAAATCACACACGCGTGTGTTTGACCATGTCTTCTTGGCGGAGTTATAATCTTACAAATGTTTTGGAAGGTTAAAAGCCTCAGTCAAGAAATAAAGCATGAAACAGTAACTCTGTCCTTTACACGAAAAGCATTATGGTAGATGAAGCTCCATAATAGCCAATAGGAGGGAGCTGCGTCATCCCTCCTACCCAATGGGAGGCCAGCGGGGCAGGATGTTTGAACCTCATTGGGAGAGCAGCTTGTACATTGTTTGAATGGTGCATTTGAATTTAAGATGGTGCTTTCGTAATGTGAACTTGTTTTGTATCCAGATACAAAAATTTTTAGGAAAATGCGTTTCGTAACCTGCCTTTTTTTTTTTTTTTTTCCTTTCCTTTGAGACTTTTGTGAAGTGACCTTTTTTGTTAAAAGATATATATATATATATATATATATATATATATATATATATATATAAAATAATTTTTTTTTTGCTATTTCAGATTTGAATGTGTATGTTCCTCTCCTTTTGCGGTTATTGTTAATTGTCAATCAATATAAAATCTAGATTTATTTTATACTCATTCCTTGGATGTTATACATGACTTGTTAGTGTAATATTAAAATGTTGCCAATGTAGGAATTTCTCGTTTTCATATTGCTTTGGGGACCATCTTGGATTCTCGTCACATGACGTTAACCACTTAATCATTGAAAATGTTTTCATAAGAGTAAAGCCATGACATCTAAACTGTTAATAGACGATTATAATAACTAAATATTCAGAATATAGTAAGAATTGCTGTTTTAGCCATGAAAAATTCCTTCATATCTTGTATATTGGGTATTTTTATCTTGATATTTGGAACAGCTTGGCTATCTCCACATTTTCATTTATGAAAACAGGAATTGTATCTCCTCCTAAGGAAAAGTTAACCAAGAGAAAATGTGGTGGCAGTCTTTAAATTGAGATCATGTGACCCAAATTTGACCTCAGTGACATAAAAAAAAAAAAATTGAAGGCCTCATGCAATTTATTTGGTAGTTTCTGCATTCAGTATCAAAAGTGGCATCCTTTTGCCACTTCGCGATTTGAGCATCGTGGCCTTGGTACATTGCGGTATTTTAATAAATATACAGTAAAACCTCCGCTGACGAACGCTTAAGATCACGAACTTTTCGCCTCAAGAACGTTAAATTTGCGAGCATATAGTCTCTGCTGATGAACTAGTTTTTGGCGGACGAACCAAACCACGCGGTCGAACAGCGCCACGGTGGCGGCCACGAGAAGCTGACGCATGCTCACGGCGTCCCAGTTTGTCACCCCCTTTCTTTGAGTGCGGACGTGGTTTGTGTTTGATAGACATTTTGGACCATATTGAGTGTACTTTTGCTATTATGGGACCGAAAAAGACCCCACCACAGGCGGAGATCATTGAAAACCCAAACGAGGTGTGCGTTTGTGTGACTTGGCGTCCCAGAACAAGGAAGCTATTAAGGGTGTTTCCAAACAGAAGGCGTTTCCAAACTCTCTTTCCAAACAGTAAGTCCCTCCCTCCCACTCCATGCCATCAACTACCATCACAAAGATAATAAAGTCGTTTTATTTACACAGTACAGTTTTTCTTTAATTACAATACAATAGCACATTTATTATACATAAAATAAGGTATATTTTGTGTAGTTTTAAGGCTTATTTAGTAGAAAATTGTTTTATGGGGACCTGGGAACGGATTATTCTCATTTTAATGGTTTCTTATGGGAAATAAATGTTCGGAAGACGAACTTTTCCCCTTACACACACTTTCTGGGAACCAATTATGTTTGTGAGCTGAGGCATCACCTGTATATTCATAAATTCGTGCTTAAATGCTCATGTAAGCAAATGGAAGGCAGGGACCCAAGGCAGGCTGCGTCCATTGTTTCCAAAGGACAGACTGAAGTGTCCCTCCTCCCCAGTTCAGGCAGGGACCGCCTACTCGACTCAATCTCACAAGCTGATTGGTT
The DNA here is from genome assembly GCA_024760905.1 of Plotosus lineatus. Classification (NCBI taxonomy): domain Eukaryota; kingdom Metazoa; phylum Chordata; class Actinopteri; order Siluriformes; family Plotosidae; genus Plotosus; species Plotosus lineatus. The sequence continues at coordinate 886,051 of CM045744.1, read as the reverse complement.
TAGACATGTGACGTTGTTGCCTCACACATTCCTGTGGGATTTTTTGTGATCTTGGTGTTTGTGAACGTCCTGCACCGCAGAGAAGAGCTATTGTCAGAGGTGAGTACAGTACTTAATATTTAGATAGAATTTATATATAAATACATTACAGTATTTTACATGCATACAACTGTAATGTTAAATATACACTTCTTGATATTGTATAGACATGAAAACATGTAGAAATGACACGACATGGGAGAAATGAAAGGGGCGTTCCTACTTCGCGGTTTTTCGAATATCACGGCCAGGTCTGGTCTACATTATCCGCGATATTCAAGGGATGACTGGCATTTTGAGCTTGAATATTTGATACTTCTAGGGTTAATAAACTTGATGGAATAAGAACATGAAATGTTCTGTAGTTTAAATGTTTTCGTAATTCTTATATAAATAACTGTTCTTGAATGGCTCTACATTTCAGTTACGGAGTGTGAAATAAAATGCGGCATTTGGTGAAAATTGCCAGCAAGTGCAGAATCAAGGTCAGTGTCCCCTCAGGGTCTAATTCAAAACAGTGAGACAAGTTGAATAACAGAATGGAAGTCTTTTTTTCCTTTAACCACAGCGAGTCATCTGATTCATGTTTGATTTGGCATAGGTTTTTACATCAGACACCCTTCCTGACACAGTCCTTTTAAGCAAGGGGCAGAAACACGCTGACCACTATGCAGCCTACTCTTGACCAAAGTATCTTTACATGCCTCTCACCATAGTCAGGGAGAGAAATGTTCGGCCTTTGATAACCCAGTTAGCTGCACGGGGGAGACAGTGACAACCTTGTGTAGAGTGGGACTCGAGCCCCCAACCTTATGATCAGCGATCCAGGCCACATTATCCTTAGATAATCAAGACTGTTTAGACTAGTTTAATACCATCAAGAAAAACGGAAGATAACACAAACAAGCAAATGAAATCTAGCAAAGCATGATGTGTAATGTGGGGGTAAGAGAAACAGTACACATTCTTGCATCCATATGGACTACAGTAACCACTGAGTAAGTTTGCAGTATAGGGTAACTAAACATGCTGAGGATGACAGATTAAGAGGTTAAACCAAATGTATAAAAAAAGAATGAATAAATAAGCAAATAAAAGGGGCAGCCAATTGAAAACACAAAATTAGTGTACACATGAGAAACTGTAGCACAAAATAAAACAGTCAGATTTTGCAATATTTTGTCAAAATAAATGAACAAATGAAAAAAGTAAAAAGCTGTCTGTTAAAAACTGGATGTCTCCTGGCCACATATTATCAGGGATTTTAGCTCAGTTGGTAGAGCGTCCGCTTTATCCTCCAAAAGGTCGGGGTCCGAATCCGACAGCGTCATACCATAAGATGTTAAAATTTGACAGTTATTACTTCCTGCTTGGTGCTCAGCATCAAAGGATGGAACAACGCAATAACTGGCACTGTACAGTGGCGACAATTGCCCAGAGCACGAAGCAAATTTCATGCATGTAATGTACTTTGACAAAGTTATTATTATCATATAAATGTTAGACGAGCAATTCCAATGACTAGATAAGTAAAGTAAAAATAAACGCTCCCAAATGGATTTTGTGGTTTCTTTGTATAATATTTAGGTTTGCTTGATCTGAAATGGATGAGTGTCAAACGTGCAAAAAATATCAAATTGGTCAGGGCAAAACTTTTGCACAGCAATGTATATTGTTTGGGGTACGCCAGACTATTCAGCCAGTTCTGCACTGACCAACCAATCGGAGGGCAGAAAAATGCTGACTATGTAAGTCCCGTTAGCTGGCTCAGTGAGGCAAATCTGATTCAGGGGAAACAACCCCATTGCTTGTACTTGAATTTGGTACCACTGAAACAGGAATGATGCAGTTCATTCAGTACAATTCAAGTGTTCTTTTTCTTTGAATATTTCAATTTTAGTTAGTTTTTTTTTTTTTTCACCAATCTTGATTTCATCAAAACAAAGGCTCTCTAATCAAGTGTACTGCGACCCGGTTGCAAGGTATCTTCCACAAAATCGGCTCAGCGTCACAATGATATGACGCAGGTGGTCTCAATCATTACCATATTCAGCAGTGAATCTCTAGCTTTCCATACATACCTGGTTTGTCAGGAGTATATTGCACGGGTTTTTTTTAAAACTTCATGTTTATAAATATCCCCAAGAAGATTTCCAGTTCTTGAGAAATTTTTAAAATATAACCCCCACAAACTGGGTACCAAAATTTAGAGATTTTTATCAAATGAAAATTAAATTGAAGCTCATGAATAAACGAGCTTGACATGTCAGGCAATTCAATTTCAAGTCCCCTTAAAAAAAAAAAAAAAACACGCCAAGATGCCTGCAACTGTGATGGATGCTTCTAAGTAGGAAACTGTAATTTCTGATCTATTTAGTCCATACCTAGGTAAGTAAAATAATTGATTGCGCAATAAAACTGGTTTAGCGGTTTAAACTGGTTCTAACATGCAAACAATACTTACTTGCTGACTGTTATGCCAGGTGGCACATAGGGCAGCAACAAACTTCCTCCACTCATTGGTCATCCGCCATCTGTCTCACTTGTCCCCTTGATTTGCGAAATGTTTTCATTTCGGCTTCCACTGTACGCCTCCATGTTTTCAGCCTGCCTCGATGTCGTTTCCCCTCAGGCATCCAATGTAGCACAGTATGAAGAGAATCTGGTTCCTGGCATAACACGTGACCGACTCGGGTCCATCTTCGTTTCTTGACGCATGCTCACTGTCACACCATTCCATGAGGACATCGTTTGCGATTGTTGAAGGCCAGAAGATTCTTAGGATTCTGCTTAGGTTCTTTGATGCTGACGTAGACAAAGTAAAGGTTTTCCATACAGTCATCTGCCAGCACTTGGCACTGTAAAGAGTCGATGACTCAGCTCTTGTACAGTTTCAGCTTTGTTGCTACACTGTATTTAGAGGATTTCCACACGTTCAGCATCCAGAAGGCTGTCCTGGCTTTAGTCGATCTGCTCTTGATATCCTCGTCTGCACCTCCTTTAGTGACAATACTGCCCCGGTAGGAAAATTGTCAATGTACCGAAGGTTATCTTCTCCAAGAGTAATGGTTAGGGTTGGGGATGTTCAGAGCCAGTACTTCAGTTTTCTGTGACTCTTAATCACACCTGAGATGCAAAGGATGTAAGCCTGTCCATCTTCTCTTGGAGGTCCTTATGTGAATGAGCAAGGAGAGCCAAGTCATCAGCGTAATCAAGATCTTCAAGGGTTGTCAGCAAAGTCCATCTGATTCCTCTTGTCCTCGGTTGTGCGGCACATGACCCAATCAATCGCAAGGTTGATAGGGGACAACCCTGACGTACTCCCGTTTTCACCTCAAACATAATGTTGCTGCTACCAACACAGCAAACAAAGCTGTCGTAATAGCTTTTGATGTTCCTGAGAGTTTCAGGGATGCCATAAGCCTCTAGGATCTTCCAGAGGGTGTCTCTGTTTACGCTATCAAAAGCCTTCATAAAGTCAATGAAGTTTATGTACAGCCCTCATTGCCACTCGGCACATTGCTCAATAATATTCCTCAGAGCAAATGTGGTCCACACGGCGCCTGCCTTTACGAAATCCAGCTTGGTTTTGGCGAAGATGACTGTCTACTGCACTCCATATTCTATTGTATATGATTTTTTTTCCTGGTACCAAGAGTAGTTATTCCTTGCCAGTTGTTGCAGTCAGTGAGTGTTCCTTTCTTTAGGAATTTTGATGATTATCCCTCGCTTCCAGTCTGTTGGAACATCGCCACAGTTCCATATGGCTTCAAAAACATGGAAGAGGATCTTTGCTGATAAGGCTGGGTCTGCATTGAACAATTCAGGGCATAGTAAGTCAGGCTCTGGTGCCTTCCCATTCTTCAATGCTTTGATAACTCCTTCGATCTCATGTAGGTCAGGTGGGTCAATCAGGATGTTGAGCTCAAGACCAACAGGTTGAACATCAGCTGTAGTTGTAGGGTCAGGTTGGTTCAAGACTTCTTGGAAATGTTCGCCCAGCACCTCTCTTGGTCCCCCTTGGTTGTAAGAAGTCTTCCTTGCTTGTCCTTCACAGGTGCGTTGCTGTTACGAAACTTTCCACATACCTGCTTCGTTATCTTGTATAGCTCACTCTGGTGCCTTAATATCGCTGCTTTTTCTGCTTGAGATGCCATCTCTTCATGTATTCGCTTGTCTTTCCTGGCCATCTTCTTGACAACCTTGTTGGCTTCTCGGTATTGAGCTTTCAGGTTTTCCTGTATTCTTGCCGATTTAGCGCAGAGTAGTCGGGACTTCAGATTGCACCTTATTGCGATAGCCTCATAGGTTGCTTCACTAATCCAGTCCTTGCTCTGGGTTTTCTTTCGGGGGGGGCAAGCACTTCATTCCCTGTGCCTGTGTAGACAAGTCTTCACGTCTTCCCACAGCTTGTTGACCTGAACTTTTCCATCCTCAGTTTCAGCATCTTCCCTAAAAACCTGTTCAGCTGGAGAATGAAGTTGTACTTGTGTCTAGGATTCTTTAGGAGGCTGACATCAGGTTTCTGCACACCAGCTGTTTTCTTACCAGCGCTTCTGAGTTTCAGCCTAAGAGACTCTCCAACAAGATGTTGGTCGCTGCTGATATCAGCTCCACATTTCACTTTGACATCAAGGAAGGATCGTCGCCACGTGTCATTTATATGGTCGATTTGGTTCACATCTCGTTCATTAGGTGAGGTCCATGTGAGCTTGTGGATGTCTTGATGTTGAAAGAGGGTGCCTCCTATAACGAAGTTGTGGCTAGCACATGTCTCAACCAGACGAAGACCATTTTCATTCATAAGCCCACAGCCTTCCTTCCCAATGACCTGTTCGAAGTGCTTGTTGTCTCTGCCTACCAAGGCATTGAAGTCGCCCATCATGAGTAGCAAATCGTGTGTTAGCTGCTTCCAGTTGTTCGTAGAAGGCGTCCTTGTCCTCCTCAGTGCTGTCATTGGTCGGGGTGTAGCACTGGATAATTGAGAAGTTGATATGCTGACCCTTCAATCTGGCACCCATAAGTCAACTGCTGATTGGTTTCCAATGCAGAAGGCATCGCTCGGTCCCTTTCTTCAAGATCAGGGCAACCCCTTCTCGATGTTGACAGTCTCTCCACCCTGAGTAGAGCACAGTCTCTCCGGTTGCAGTCTTGAACTCTCCACTGTCTGTCCACCTGCATTCACTTGCACCTAAAAGTGTCAGGTCATAACGCCGCATTTCTGATGTTACTTGGGCCAGTCTTCCCGTCTCGTACATGGTGCGCATGTTCCAGATGCCCACTTTGGTTTTCTGTTTCGTATTCAGTACTTCCGTCTTCGTGCCAGTAGCGTCCTCTCGGCTTTGGCCGCTGGCAGTCATACTAGCTTCATTCTGAGGCTCCGGAAGGTGAGCACAATTGATTGGAGTTACATTTGTTGCTGTTTCCGGAACATACTATTTTTACAAGGTCTGGTTGTTAGCCATACGCTCAACCCCCTATAACCTGGAGGGCCGGTTGGATGTTTAGTCTGGCCTCTACCCCAAAGACCTGTCTGACATGGGAAACCCTACCAGGTCCAAAGGACCCATCAGCATAGCTCTTGAGGTCATTGAGGCGCACAAGCTTCTCAACCATCGACAAGGCAGCATCCACTGAAGATGCAAACTATGTATTGCAATATTCTGAAGCAAAACCGATTTTTTTTTTTTTTTTTTAATTTATATATACATGCATTCGGAAAACTGGAACAGTGTAAAAAAAAAAAAAAATAATAATAAAATCGGCTATTCCAGCTAATTGAACCAGAAGTAGTGCCTTCATTGGGGGGGGGGGGATGGTGACCACAGAGGGCCCAGCATGTAATCCAGACACGATTGTGTTTCCATCCTCTTATCTAGTCATTCAGTGTGTGGAGAGCCAGGTATAAGAGCTATGCCGTGATTGGGCAGTGCAGATGTCACAAAGGCCTTCAGTCAATAGAATGTTTTTATATAGGATACAGAAATTCCAGGTAAAAACAAAACCACGGTTCATGTTGCTAATTCCTCAGAAATTTACTGACATACTGCATCTAGATTTTCGCTTAAACATTTATTTTAAAATGAGCAAAAGAAGGAACCGGTCCCATGAACCTGATCTCCAACAAGGCGCATTAACCGTGCAATTTTTTTTTTTTTGCTAAATGCAGCAATAACATCTGTCACCTCTGGGGGGGAAAAGATGTCACAACTTCGCCTCAGGCTCAACATGCTCCAAATCGGTCTCAAAGTCCAGTAAATTATTTTCCACTTCTCTCCAGGATAATGATAATGTGATTTTTATATGATGAATGATACTGCATGTTATTGTAAAGTTTGACAGACTTTCCTGAGCCATCAGTGACACTGTGATCCATGCAGCATGCATCCAACAGGCCTGTGGGCATCACTATGATGGCATTCATATGCGTATATACATGTTAGATATATCAATCTACTGCTCATAGGGTCACAGGTCTCATGAGGACTAGTCATGCATGAGCATCATCCGCCTTTTATCCTGCCTTAAAAATTGAATAAGCATGCATTACTGATTAAGGCTTCACAATATGCTCATAAGATACAGCTTTATGAATCTCGCAATGGAGAAATTCACGGTTACAGGCTCTCGAGGTACCATCAGTCGGGGGTGCAAAAATAGATACATATGCATACATGCACATATACATATTATATGTAAATAGATACATAAATAGTATAAAGTAATATACAATCAAGAAAAAGAAAGGAACAATTTTGTAGACTGGCCTATATTCATGTATCTGAGGGCAGAGTAGATGGGTTGATATGGTTCACAGTCAGTGGGGTAGATGTGGTTGATTAAAGTGCATGGGCTTTTTATTGCATATAACTGGTATTTTCAGACAGTTAAAGTGGCGTTGTACAGTCTGATAGCGGTGGGAATGAAGGACCTGCGGTAGCACTCCTTACTGCACTGAGGATGTCTCAGTCGTCCACTGAAGGAGCTGCTTAGCTTCTCTACAGTCTGGTGCAGTGGGTGAGAGCTGTTGTCCATGATGGCTGTGAGCTTGGCTACCATCCTCCTCTCACCCACCTCCTCCAGAGTCCAGTGGGCAGCCTAGGACAGAGCTGGCCCTCCTGACCAGCTTGTTCAGTCTCTTTTTGTCCTGCTCTGTGCTGCCTGGGGCCCAGCAGAGGGCAGCGTAGAGGATTGCAGAGGCTACCACAGAGTCATAAAATGTCCTGAACAGAGGTCTGCATACTCCAAAGGACCCGAGTCTCCTCAGAAGGTGGAGGCGACTCTGGCCCAGGTACTTGAAACTGTCCACTGTCTTTAATGTCCTCTGCCTGGATGTGTGTGTGTGAGCTTCTCCTGAAGTCGACCACCAGCTCCTTGGTCTTCCTAGTGTTCAAGCACAGGTGGTTGCGCTCACACCAGTCCACGAAGTCAACGATGACCGACCGGTACTCCAGCTTGTTCCCCTCTGACACACGGCCCATGATGGCGGAGTCGTCCGAGAACTTCTGGAGGTGGCAGCTGTCTGCTATAGATGAAGTCCGAGGTATAAATGTTGACAAGGAAGGGTGAGAGGATGGTGCCCTGTGGTGCCCCCGTGCTGCAGACTGCCACCTTTGACTTACAGCCGCACGTACTGTGGATGGTCAGTGAGGGAGTCGATAATCCAGGCAGCAAGATGTCCGTCCACTCCCATGTCCTCCAGCTTCCCCCGCAGAAGCACTGGCCTGATGGTGTTGAAGGTGCTGGAGAAGTCAAAGAACATGTAATATAATAAAATAATAAAAGCACTACATGCACTTACACTATTCTCATGTTTGTGTATTTAATGTTTAAATAGCTTCTACTTCAGTTGTTAATGTTTGTGCCAAAGTTGAAAACATGAAATTTTCATAAGTAGATTGTTTTTCTGATGCTTAGAATTTTTATTTAAATGACTAAACAATATTTTAAATGTTGTTCATTTTCTCTTTTTGAAATAAAAAATACTGTCAAGAACAGGCTCACTTAATTTAAAATTCTTGCAATATAATGCGATACATAAAAGCTAGACAATACCCAGCCCTATAAAATATTTGTGATCGGAATATACCCTTTTGTGTGTAAAAATTTCTACTGCGGCTGTTTGGTTGCAATCTTGCAATAAATATAAACTGTGACTTTTGAATTGATCGGGTCACTCAGCTTGCTGGTTATACATGAAGGGAATTGGCACTTCCAACTTCAGATAGAGGGGCAGTGGTGGTATAAGGCACCCGATCGCTGATCCAAAGGTTGGGGGTTCGAGTCCCACTCTCCACAAGGTTGTCACTCTCCCCCCCCCCCTCCCCCCCCCCCCCCCCCCCAGTGCAGCTAACTGGGTTATCAAAGGCCGGCCATGTCTCTCACTGTCTATGGTGTGAGGCATGTAAAAGAACCATTGCTGACTTTCGACAAGAGTAGCTGCAAAGCCGTCAGCGTGTTTCCGCTCTGCCATGGCCTGGCGAGCTGTCCAGGGTGTACTCTGCCCTTGCCCTGAGTCGGCTGGGATGGGCACCAGCCTCCCCGCGACCCTAATTAGGATGAAGCGGTTACAGAAAATGAATGAACTTCAGATAGATTTTTATTTAATTTATGGGATCTAATTTCAAAATCAACATCAATATGTTCCTCCGATGTAAATCAAAACTCCTACTTAGTCTGAGGTTATTTAAGAGTGCTTTGATGGAGAAATCTTAACCTACATTATATTATAGCGCGCACACATTCCTGTCAAAAATCAGCTGCTGCATGTGTACTCGAGGCCACTGCCCCAGTCGCTCAAGGTAGAATGAACATCATTATCAATAATAGGATTGTTTATTAATATGATCCATTTCTTTTTTCAGTGAAAAGAGTACAATTCTCTGAAAAACTTTACAATGATTACTTATTACAATACTCTGAATTTTCCAACATTTTGCCATTTAACATTTTTGACCTCCTTCACAGCCAAAACCATGGTAGATCGCCTACTGCTGGTTCCAATGGATTAAGCACGTCATTATACCATCAAAACAAAACTATCAGGCTCTTGACTTGGTTGGTTGAAGTTCAATGGATTTTCAAAATTTGATGATTTTCAGCTTTTTTGTCACATTTCATGAGTCTGACCCCCTTTAAACCCCAAGGCATGGTCGATAGCCTAAAACTGGTACTTCCAATGGATTAAGCAGGTATTTTTCCGTGGAAACAAAAGTATTAAGGTATTGACTTGGTTGGTTAAATTTGAATCAATTTTCAATAATTGTTAATTTTCGGTCATTTTTTTCTGCTGTTTTTACACCCGTGCCATAGTGTCTCATCCCCGGTTTCCATAGTGTAAAGTGACTAGTACAACTCCTCCTGGATGGGATGCTGGTCCATCGTTTACCTTCCCTTTGTGTGTGTATGTGTATATGTATATTATATGTATGTATGTATATATACACACAGGGGGGCAGTGGTGGTATAGGGCGCTGGATCGCTGATCCAAAGGTTGGGGGTTCGAGTCCCACTCTCCATAAGGTTGTCACTGCCCCCCCCCCCCCTCAGAGCAGCTAACTGGGTTATCAAAGGCGGGCCATGTCTCTCACTGTCTATGGTGAGAGGCATGTAAAAGAACCATTGCTGACTTTCGTAAAGAGTAGCTGCAAAGTCGTCAGCGTGTTTCTGTCCCTTGCTAAAAAGGGTTGTGACAGGAAGGGCATCTGATGTAAAAACCTCTGCCAAATCAAACGTGTGAATCAATGATTCGCTGTGGCGACTCCCGAGTAAAAGGGAAAAAGCCGAAAGGAAGACAGACATATATATATATATACACACACACACTTTCCTGATACCCATTTATACTGCTGGGAGAACAGAGGCACACTTGCAGTTAAGACCTTGCCTGGGGGTCTCACTAGGATTTGAACACAACCTCCTGATAATGAGTGCAGCACCCTAACCACTATGCCACCAGCCTCCACTTTGCCAATTAGGCACGACCATAATTTGAAAACAAAAATGCATTTTGAAACGGCTTTTACAACAAAACCTATGACCTGAGAGGCCCGAAATTCCATAATGCAGAACCACGTTGTAGAAATGACTGAGATATGGCATTCAGTGTTTTGTAGAAAGTCATTCTTGTTTCATAGTCGCTCCAAATGATGTCCAAGCCGGGGGCTTGAAGTGGAGGTAACAGAACAGACTCTCTCAGAAACTGTTCAAGATAATTGCATGAAATTTGGACTGGTGATTTATAATGGTTAACCCAACAAACAGAACCTAAAACCATCCATTTATGATGACTTTTTATTTTATTATTTATTTTTTTTTTAAGTGCGGATACCTACTAAAATAAGTGAATATACTGTACGGCGAGCACCCGCATATACGCCCGACTACAACCCTGCATGCACCCTTCTGTACATTTCTGAATATATGTACAGGGCTGTAAATAGATGTACTGTACAGCTGTTATATACATTATGTATGTACGTACGTTAGGGTGCATCATCTTCCTCCTTAAGTCATAGATTTCTAAGTCCCCAAGTTAAAAGTGTACCATTATAGAGGAAAAAAAACAAACAGAATTTTTAGGTGATTTGGTTCATATTTAGGGAGACCACTGTCAGGTTATAATTCTTGGCAAATTTAGATTTTTAATTTTCCTGATTTGTAGTAGATTTGTGGCATGTATGACCTTTTAAACAGTGTAATCTTCCTCCCGCTCAGTGACAACTCCAGCACAAATAAAGAAGGGTGGAGATTTTGTGAACTTTGTCACGGTCACAGTGGTGTATTGCTAGTGCTGCTTCAAATGTTCAAAGGGTGTAAATGGATGATCTACTGGATAGGATGATCTACTACTGTACAACACACTGCTTACATATATTGTCATTAATCCATGAGATACAAAGAGTGTTATCACAGCAATGAAAAGACACCTTTGGTACTTTACTGGTGATATGAAACCCCTTGCACTTTTTAGTGACTTTGTACCCGAACAAGAAAAGCAAGCTCTGGCTACCAAGCTCATTGCTCTCAAACCATCTGAGATCGTCACAAGACCTGCACAGCGATTTGTTTCGGGGTTTGGAAAACCAAAATTTCCAACAGAAATCAGCACAGAAACATCTCTTGCTGACCTTGTAACCCCAGTCTGTTGGTTAACGTCCCACACCCTGAAGCTGAAACACAGATCTCTGTTTGAAGATGTTGGAAACTGGGTTGAAATGGACTCTTACCAGACATCTGTGACTAACATTGCTGATCTGAATGTGATAAATGATGGTGCTAACAGAGGAGTGGAATTTGGTGCATACGATCTAACAGCAGCCCAGACTGAAGAACATCTTCAAGTTGTTGAGAGCAGCAGGAAAGAAATTCCTAATATTTGCAACAAAAAAATGTAATTAGTTGAATAAACTTTAAACAATACTGAGAAGAGCTCAAACAACATGATAAGATGATGAGCTGACTCATGTATATCAGTTTACAAAGTGTATATTCAAAATATTTCGACTTAAATATATTACTGCTGTAAGCCCATCTCTCACCACTGTCTGGGCTGGGTTTGTGTTTTTATATTAAAATCGCAGCACCACCTGCTGGTCGATTACAGTCCGAGCAGCTCCAGAGAAGCGAGCCGCAGTGCACCGCTCGGTTCCGATCCCACTCAAATCACGGACAGTCTCTACAACCGGAATATAAACGAAGGTTCATCATCCACAGACCGTCATGAACTCTGTCAGGATGCACCGATCCCGGAAGTGATGCAATACCGGCCCGATGCGTGGAGTGGGCGGAGTAAGCCCCGATTCCATCTCCCTGTTCCATAAATCCATTTAATTTATGGTTTCCGGTAGAGGGCGTGTCAGATATTAAACTGACAAAAACACATTTTTCTATCAATATGCCTCTTTAATCTTTCTTTTCACAGAACTTGTGGGGGTGCACCGTTCCCGGAAATACTGCAATACCGGGCCGATGCGTGGAGTGGACGGAGCAAGCCCCTATTCCATCTCCCTGCTTCAAAAATCAATTTAATATATGGCCCCCGGTAGGGGGCGTATCAGACATTAAACTGATAAGAACAGATACTACACTTGATCTTAGCCAAAAGGCCGAGAAGCGATACCGATAAAGGGAACCGGCAAACCGGGGCATTACACACATTACTACATTCAAGGAGGGGAACTGCTGCCCGCTCTTAATTTTGTACATCAGAGCAGTTTCAAATAACTGAAATATATCGTTCAATGTATAATTAGCAGAGGAAAAAGGCGACTTAAGTCTCCGTTAGAATCAAAAGAAAAGGGTGGTCATAGTATATTCACAAACTGACCAATCAGAAACGAGAACACAAAATCCTTCACACTACAATCCTACATCATTTTAAATGATAGTTTTCTCAACAATCCTTTGAAGTGCGTAAAAACACTTCGATTTCAACCCCCGACTCTTCACACCCCACTTTCTTGGGGGGTTAAAAAGTATTAAACTCAACACGTATTAATACAACACTGCCGCTCAGTGGTACACTGTGGAAGTGCGTGAGAAAATAAATCGGGCAGAAAAAAACAGATTCAGAGCAAACCAATTACAGTACATGGAGGACAAACGTTTTTCTTCCACGTCTTTGGACTGCGCGCTCTGCATATATTATGTATCCCGCCGGTCAATCGGCTCTGACTTCCGGTTCGGGCAAAAAGCTGAATAAACAGACACATATCGATATGGAAAACGATGCGATAAATGTAAATATTTGGGATGTTTTGGATCCCTAGAGACATGAATATAATGTAAACATTTGCAGCATGTCCAGGAAGGTTTGGAAGATACATCGACACATAATAGGCGGTTCACACCTTATAATATTCCCCACGTCAACACGTCACTGCCACGCCCACCTCTTGTCTGAGTATAGTGTATCAGGGATTTTTATTGATATATTCCACAAATTACAAGGAATTTCCCCCCACACTTTTTGTAACAAAACGGCGCTACACACTTATAACCACAAACACTTACAGTTAAACTACACATGTAATATTATATCATATAAATGAGCAGCAGCAACATCATACTTTTTATTGATTACAGATACAGTATACACAATAACAGAGCAGTTACACACATGCTTGTCATGTTAACATTAAACTCGTTTAAGATACAGGTACAAGTTCACCTGGGATACTGATGCACAATGGCCGAACATCTCTGGCCGAACTTCCTAAAGCAGGGGTGTCAAACTCATTTCACATCGTGGGCCACATACGGCCTAAGGAGATGCCAAGTGGGCCGGACCATTAAAATTATACCATACTCTGCTATAAATAACCAAAATATCATGTCTTTCCTTTGTTTTTGGTGTAAAGAAGCACAAGAACATTCGGAAAATATTGAAATTTAATGAACTATCTTTTTACAAAACATTTCATGAAACACCCCATATTTCCTTCGACAAATGTGCTATTTACTTTTATCATTCACACATATGCATTGCAACTGATCCCACTGATTATACAAAGGCACAAAACTTAAATTGGTACAGAAAAATATAGTAATGCACTTCAAGATTAAATGAGACTTTTAAAGAAAGGAATTTTTAAACCACTTACACATACACATATAAAAAATAACAAACTAAGGAGAGTGATATTAAATGTGTAATGAAGAAAGTGTTCACCTGTCCTGTAAATCTGTAAACTTCATACATGAAACATACATACACATACAATACATACTGAACATTTATGGAGTTGCATGAACAGTAGAATTCCATCACACTCTTTTGTTGTGAAGCTGCTGACTAACATTAAAGTGCACATTTTTTAAATCACCACAGTCAGGATTCATCTTCACAGCGCTGTATTCTTTCAATGCAAACAGTATCTCAGGCAGCAATTTAAAGATGTTTGTCTAGTCTGGACTTGTTTCTGTTCCTGGAACGTGGCATCTTTTGGCCTGTACAAGAGCATCAACACCAGGTGTCATGTCCTGACTAGCTGTCACTTTCAGATTGTCATTTAAGTGCTTATTTGTGAGCCTTGAACACATTTTTGTTTTATTGATATTCATCACTGAGAAAATTTGTTCACAAAGGTAGGTTGTCCCAAACATGTACAAAATTTTAGCAGCCAGGGCTGTTAATTTGGGGTACCCTGGTAGTAGATACTGAGAAAATTTGTCCAGACCTACGGAGGCAAATTTGCCCTTCAAATCTGCATCACACTGCAAATCAATTATTTCTCGCTGAATTCCGACCGGCAGATCAGAAGCTTTAACTGTGAAAGGTGAGCGGAAAACTGAAAATTCTGTCTCAAGTTCACCAAATACCTGAAAACGTTTCTCAAACTCCCGCAGTAGTCCTGCAATCTTGTCTTTGTACCGTTTCACATCCGCATCAGGTCTGGTCACACACACACATCTCTCAGACAGGGGAAATGAGCAGGGTTGCCATTTGCCAATTGCGTCTCCCACAAAGTCAGCTTCAACTTAAATACATGTATGTTGTCAGAAAACCGTGTGACAACTTTTTTTCGGCCTTGCAACATTTTGTTCAGATTGTTCAAGCGTTCAATAATATCAACAAAAAATGCAAGGGCCTGTAGCCATTCCTGAGATTGTAATTCCAACACCGGTTTTCCTTTTTTTCTCCATGTACTGTCCGATTTCCTCTCGTAGATCAAAGAAATGCCTCAGCACGGCGCCTCGGCTTAACCATCTCACTTCAGTGTGGTATGGCAGGCTGTGGGTGATGTTGCTGTCGCTGAGAAGTTGTCAAACTGACGATGGTTCAGACCTCTGGACCGGATGAAATTTACAGTGCGAACAACCACCTCCATGACGTGGTCCATTTTCAGTGACTTGCAACACAATGCCTCCTGGTGCAAAATACAGTGAAATGTCCAGAAACGATCTCCTCCATTAAGGGCTTGTACTTTGTCTTTGAACTTTGTCTCCACACCAGCTTTCTTTCCGACCATGGATGGTGCGCCGTCTGTAGCCAGGCTGACAGCGCGGGACCAGTCCACTCCAACTCTGTCCAGTGCAGCAACGACAGAGCCGAAAATGTCCTCGGCTGTTGTGGTGTCCATCATTGGCACCAGCTCAAGAAACTCTTCAGTAACAGTCAATGTCTCATTAACTCCTCGAATAAATATGGCCAGTTGGGCCACGTCTGTGATGTTAGTGATCTCGTCAATTGCAACGGAAAATGCAATAAATGACTTGACTCTTTGTTTTAATTGACTGTCTAAATCTGCCAATAGTTCCGAAATCCTCTCTGCTATAGTATTCCTCATCAGGCTAATATTGGCAAAAGCTTGTCGCTTCTCGGGGCACACAATTTCAGCCACCTTCATCATGCATCGTTTAACAAAGTCACCGTCGGAATACGGCTTTGATGCTAATGCTATTTTGCTAGCAATTAGGTAGCTGGCTTTTACCGCTGCCTCAGTGACTTCTCGGCTCTGGATGAAAGTTGACTGCTGTTTCCTCAGACCCGCCAGCAATTCGTTGAGCTTATCTCTTCTCAGTTGTCCTTGCAAGCCGTCATATTTTTCGCTGTGATGAGTTTCGTAGTGGCGTCGAATATTATATTCCTTCAATACCGAAACTTGTTGCAAACACACCAAGCACAAAGGTTTTCCGTGCATCTCTGTAAATAAAGAGGACGTGGTCCATTTTTCTTTGAAAATTCTACACTCCTTATCTACTTTTCTCCTTTTGGATAACGACATTTTGACTAATGATGGTGTAGCGGAGAGGTAGAGACCAAGGTAGTAACAACGTCGTAACAAGCAGCAGATGGCGCATTGATACCGTCTGCTGTTTTCAGTCTGTCTCAGTGATGCGGCTTGTCTTCTACTCTGATGGAAACAGTGCGCCTAATCCATGAATTGCAGTGAATTAAAAATATTAATTCCATGTATTTTATGCATTTTTTTGCACTTTCAAATTATCCTGCGGGCCTGATCTAGCCTCCTTGGGGGCCGGTTCCGGCCCGCGGGCCGTATGTTTGACACCCCTGTCCTAAAGTGACCCTCCCTACTTGCATAAAAGGTGACAGATTTGTGAAGGAGCCACCATTCTGCCTTTAGTCCTATTGGTGTTTAAACAACACAGTTTTGTTCAATTGGGGTCTGACACTGTCCCCTGTAAGACTGAGATTGGTGAGATTGATTGTGTGAAATCTACGAACCTTGATGAATTGTCCACAAATCAATTCGATCGTTGCATAACAGTGTGCGTCAATACCTTTTGTAGTTTCCATAAAATGCTGAGTCATTTCAGGAAACAAGTCATTTGGAAGGTCAATCAACATTTTAGGAACCACTATCTCCTCCCACTGTGCACTGACAACTTGCTTGATATTAACAGAAGACCTCAACAACTGCACACACTACCCATCCAGCAATATATTCTAAGATTCCCTCATTAAATGCACTCAGCCCAGGTCTGGTAACACTGTATGTACAATTACAGAGAGCTGAATCAAAAGAGATTGCAGGCACAATCATATCAGCCCCAGTATCAACAACATTCAATATGGATGTTGTGTCCTGTGATACACAATTTGCTTTACTAGACCCAGTGATAGATCCACCAGCATGACGAAGCAGAGATCTGAAAGCACTGGAGAACCGCAAAGCTGATGGGTTGTTATTCCACCCACCACATTGTCGCACAGCAGAGAAAAAAAGTTCCAAATGATCCTGAGATAACTTGTATGTCAATAAATATCTCTGTACAGGGTTCTGACCCATTAACAATTCCTGAGACAATTTAAGGATACTCTCAATGTTACACAGGAAACCAATGACACCCATCTTTCTCTTACCAAAACACACCTTTCTAGCAGACATATCCGTCATACTCAGTAACATGGACTTTGCATTAAAACCCTCTCAGTGTAAGCAAGATTTTCTGGACTTAATGGACTTTTGCACAAGGCAGACGACTGTTGAAAATATCAAACATATGATCAATAACCGATACAAAATTTGCTGTCCCATCACTGTCATCAAAATCATCACAACCTATTTGACGTCCATACCTTAAAGCAGCAGCTACTGAAGAACTCATTGTTTGTGCTGCTAACCTCATATTCATTGTCTGCTTTTGGAACCGAATATGTTTCATAGTAACTTTGTTTGCAGCACGTAAACCTTCAGAAACTTGAAGTTCCTGCAAAAATTTAGCTGTACCAACAGACGTTTTAATTTCACTTAAAGAATGAAGTGCACCTTTGACATTTTTAATCAGGTGACAAGCATAAAAGAACACATGTATTTTACGCGAACCATCAGATGGGTGTGGAAAACTACTATTGACATTATCATGTACAATTGAACAGCCTAAAAGAGTTGCCATTTTTTGATTTGTAGTATGAGCATCCATAACAAGAGCCAAAACATGTCCATTACAATCATACAGTGCACAAATATCAGATAATAACAATTGACACCGGATTTCTGCTGATAAACGTTTGGTTAAAAAATATGCAACAGGCACTTTCCACCGTCCCTGGAGGCCAACAGCCATAACAACAAGTGCCTCAGTAGCCTCTCCTCCGCCATCTTCCTTTGGCCCTGCACCGAGGTCAACAAAGCCAACCATCTCTTGATGCTTTGGATCCCAGTCGAAATGCTTCCTTGGAGACATTCCATCAGGCATGATGCTGCAGTAGCTGTGGTTTCTTGAATCAGCTGCTGCCTTTGACTGAAGCAGGTTTAGCTGGGAGTTTAGTTGGGAGATTCCAGGCTTCGCTGATATGCTACTCACCCATCTAGAATGCAACATAATAACTAAATGTGAATTGTATCCAACAATAGGTCTAGGACCAGGTCCCTCATCTGGGCAAGCTGATGTGGGATTGACTATGAAATAAAATACTAGAATTATTTAGCATTAGGTCCACTTAATAAACAGACACATTTGAAGTACCATTGCACAAAAAACTCTGAGAGTTCATAATGAATATTTTAATATATGATACATAAACATCTGTATTTTTTTTTCATGGAATTCAATTACTATCACAGGTGGCACTACCATATGAACTTATTTTATCGAGGAGCCTGATGTCACTTCACACACATAACATAAAAACATTTCCTGTGATAATTTTTAAGATGAAAATGCTAATGTCAACAGATGGACACCACTGACCCTCATCCATATGATGCTATAAATTGTGTCCATATTTTAATTATAACTCTTAACACAAAATGTTGCTGTACTGATACCTATAGTTCGGTTTTACAAATCTACACCGGAGACCAATTTTGTGTCCAGAACAGCCATTCAAAAAGTAACTTCCAATGATATATGGCTGGCGACAGACTGACAGTCACAGTATTCCTCTGAAAGCAACAACATTAACTCATAATATTAACAAAAAGTCAAAGTAAACATGGCGTCTCTATTTCAAACAGTCTGTGAATGAATTCAAAACCAAACATCAACGACCAAACTGTAAATTGATTGTTAAACTGAAACACACTTAAGCTGAAAAGTTGCTATTTGCCTGCACGGTTTTCACAGCCAACAGCACAACAACAATTAATCATATTTACACAAAACAAGCTAAACCTAACGTATTCCAATTAAATTTGATGCTGTTATGTTTCAAAACATACAGTTATAAGGACACCAAAGGATGTCAACTTTCAATTGAAAATAGTACCTGCAGCACTGTTTTGCCCAAACCGGAAGTTGAATCCGAATTACCACGTGAAAGGAGCCTGTGCGCGGTCTCGTTTTTCTTCCACATCATTGCTCTACACCCTGAATGATCAGAGATAGAGAACGGAAACGCCATTGTGACAGGATTACAAGCCCGAACAAGTCACGAAGCAATATTTAAAAAACAAACAAATTTTCACCAGGAAAAATGCACTTTGATAAATGATCACGCAAGGCAAAATAAGAGCGTAAATGCTACATGTTTGATAAAATAAGTGAGTATACGGTGTATACCCACATTTATTCCCAATTATTCCCATCATTGGTTTTGGATACTTTACATACAAAAGAAAGTTTATGCACTCTTCTTGTTCTGTGCTGAGAAGTGACCCTGGGCGTTTTTCATTACATCAAATTCAACATCTCTCAGGATTCTCACAGCTTACTGCTTTAACCAAGGTTTAAAGTTAAATATCAAAATTACATTAATTTATCATTCATTCATTTTGTTTTCAAAAATACTCTGTTTTGCTTTTAAATTTGCTTTTGTTTTGTCTTCATTTTTTGTTTGAAATGTATCAGAACAAGAGATCGGGTCTGATAAGGGTCTGAAGCTGACAGAAGATGAAGGTTTCTGAATGATGTTGGACTGTTCTGATGTTTCCAGATGTTGAGAGCAGCTCTTCAACCCCCAACTTTGGGATCGCTGATCCAGTGTCTTACCTCCAGGTCACCCCTTTCCTGTCAATGGTTTGAGGCATGTAAAAGGAGACCAATAATGCAAATAATAATAACAACAATAATTGCTGTAATAATACT
This sequence comes from Plotosus lineatus, assembly GCA_024760905.1. Taxonomy (NCBI): domain Eukaryota; kingdom Metazoa; phylum Chordata; class Actinopteri; order Siluriformes; family Plotosidae; genus Plotosus; species Plotosus lineatus. The sequence goes on along the minus strand of CM045744.1, from coordinate 866,518 downwards.
GTTTATTGCACATCATCAGATATCAGATACTAATATAGTATATATTGCTTTCATAATATTCTGAGCAAGTCCAAAAAAACACACACAGTGCAGGAAACGTCATGTATTTCTTGTGCACAACGGACGCAATCAGTCTCTCAACCGTTTTTCTGTTTTAGCGAACTGTCAATCCACTCCAGGTCAAGATCACCAGTCCTGTCCATTTCTGGTGAGACACACACCGAATGATATCCGGGTTCGTCTCGATGGTGAACTTGGGGACTAGCACAATAGAGTTTGTGGTGAGCTCTCCTTGTGAATCAGTATATTGTGTATAGGCTCACTGTCGACCTCTCTCGGGCTACCAATCAGATTAAGTTGAGGCCGAGGAGTAGATGGGGGATAGTCATGTTACGGTTTGGGGTTAGGGTTTAAGCTTAGGAATTAGATGTCAGGAAAGTCTATTGACTAACCTAAGAACCAGGGTTCCTGGTGTGAACCGGTGTGCCCTGTTGTGCACAGTCCTTCCCCGTGCCATTCAGATCACCTCGGGGACCAGCAGTCTGGGCACCAAGCTGCCCTTTGGATGTGGTTTGGGGTAAATTCGAATTTCATTTTTAATTGGCAGAAATAAATTAAATTTTGGGCCACTAGAGGGAGGCAGTGAAGGATTATCCTCGAGGGCAGCCAAACAGAGATTAAGTTCGGGCCTAGGAGGGGATGGGGATAGAGTCAGGTTCGGGTTTGCTTCAGTTGGGGTAAGACTAGTGCTTATCTTGGGGATAGGTATATATTTGGAGTTGAGCGCCCCCCTCCTAAGATTGTCTATAGAATGTGTTTAAGCAGCATATTTTAGCGCATGTGTTTTCCTTCTGGGTACAGAACTCACGGATTATCTTCATTTGCGGGAGGGGCTGGAACCGAACCCCTGCGAATATCAGGGCCTACTGTACACACTATATTGGCCATTGCTAAGATATAGGGATATCCAAGATTACCGATGCTTCAGGATACATTTGGATGGAGGATCCCTACATGTTTGGCCATGTACAGAGGAGGGATAGCAAGTATATTGGTAGTAGGATGCTGAGGTTGGAACTACCAGGCAGAAGGCCAAGAGGAAGACCAAAGAAGATTTATGGATGTGGTGAAGGAGGACATGGTCATTGGAGTGAGAGAAGATGCAGAGGACAGGGTGAGATGGAGGCAGAGGATTCGCTGTGGCAACCCCTGATGGGAAAAGCCGAAAAGAAAAGAAAGAACAAGGGGTCGCCACAGTGAATGATTCGAATGATAAATTCATTTAATTTTAAACCTTGGTTAAAGCAGTAAGCTGTGAGAATTCTGAGAGATGTTGAATTTGATGTAATGACAAATACCCAGGGACACTTCTCAGCACAGAAGAGTGCATAAACTCTTATATGTAAAGTACAGTCGGCCCTCTACTTACGAAATTAATCCGTTCTAGTGCCCTTTTCGTAACCTGGAGTTTTCGTAAGGAGAGGTGCATTTTGCATGTAAAACATGTGATTCGTTCTAAGGCTCCCAAGACTATCCCATAAACACTTTAAAAATGATAAAGGTACACCAATTTTGTATGAAATGTGTGAAAAAAAAAGGTAAATTTTATTTTAAAATCTCTCAAACCACCCATGCGATGCTTTCAAGTCCCGGGGTTGCTGGTCTGAAGAATCCTCACCCCCACCCTCCTTCACAAGGTTCTGAAATATGGCGGTTTGTTTTTCCAAAATAATTGCCCCCGTCACTGTATCTCCGCTTTTAAGGTCTCCTGCTTCAATATCGTCCGGATTGTGGAGGGGTTTCGGCCATACTCCTTTGCGATTTCTCTCAACTGTGTCCCACTTTTGTATTTTTATCTCCTGCTTCACTTCGATTGATAACGGAGCCCGCTTCTTTTCGGTGTCACCGGGTATCACTTTCTTGGTGGTCCATGATGGATAACAAAATCTAACACTGCAATGATAAGTCTCAAAAAAACCTCTCAAGGCAACAGTCCTGTTCAACTCTCCTTCACAAACAAGTGACAAACAGGAAGTATGGGTACAGTTCAGCTCCTTCCTGGCCAATGGGAGGCCAGCAGGGTGGGATGTTGGGGGACAGCCAATGAGAGAGAGAGCAACTCGTGCACTGTTTGAATGTTTTAATGGCGTGTTTGAATGATGGATTTTTCGGATTCCGGTTTTCGTAAGTAGAAGGGTGACTGTACCCCAAAACACTAGGCCATTAAGGCAATAGTGGCCCATTGGTAAGGCGTGCCCCCCCCCCACACACACACACACACACACACAATGCAGTAAAGAGGTCATCAAAGGCTCGCCATGTCCCTCACTGTATGTGGTGGAGGTTCATGTAAATGAACCATTGCAATCAAATGCTGTTCTAATTTGAATATGACTTGAACTCATGTTGAAAGGTTACAGGAGGGGTTTGGGGATGTGAGCGTCCTTTGGGGGTTGAGCCAATCCTCATGAAAAGAACAAGTACTGTACTGTGTTTGTCCCTTCCACTTCCAATCTTCAACAGGAACATTGTGTCTGTGTTGAGGATTTTTTTAGTCTTTTGCTCATCATTTCATGTTGGCTGAATGAGCTCAGAAGAGATAAGATTACCGAAGTAATTAAAAAAAAAAAGCAATATAAAATTTGCGCTACTGTCTCGCCAATGTGGCCTCCTGGGGACACGGGCGTACCACACTTACCAGTCATGCACAGCAATCCAGCCGCTCATGAGTGTTTGAGATCATTCATAGGGGTGGATGGTGCTTTCCCTCAGAGTGCATTAGACCGCCCCAAATAAAGAGGCGGGTGGTTGACACTGCATCTCGAGATGGGAGGGGCTGCTTTTCACCCTCCCTGATTTGGTGGTGGTGGTCATGTGAGAGGGAAGGTAATACCTGATGTGTAGGAATTGGATACATCTCAGTTTGGGAGAAAATGGGGGAGGGAAACTTTTATTTGTGATAAATAATATATATATTAAGTTATATTAAATTTATTTCCTTATTAAGGAAAAATTTCTGACTGAAATGAAGTAAAAACTTTTTTCAATGTTTCCACCTCTTTTCCAAAAGTTGTAAAACAAAATTCTGTGAAAGGTTAGGGACAAAATACATATTCCTTTCTTCACACACCCCTCAAAACAAACAGTTATGAAACAAAAGCATAAATAAAAAGCAAACGTGTTGTGTGGAAGTCGGAAAAGTGTGGCTTCAGGAGGCATGGCTTGACTAGGCATGTCACAACTTTTTGTTTTTACAGATGAAAGTCGTTTTCTGCCTTGTAGGAAGCGTCGACCTTTGACACGATTGGTCTCTTTCCCCGCCTTCTGGTTGAGACAAACACATCAGAGCTCGTACCTTTCTTTGAAGGTGGCCCTTCTTCGATATCGCCATGTCCCGCCCCTTCCTCTCTGCGCTTCCTGGTTTGGGAGACTGTTCATCCTTATGTGGATAATTAGTGAAATTTGTGCTCGGAGTTCCTGGAGGAAGAAAATCTCTATTGAACTGTTCTGTGTTCTGCATGTCCTCAGTACTGTTTTACACTTCCATGCCAATCCGAGTTTATTTTTGTTTTTTTATCTTTCAATTAATCTATTTGTTTTTATGTGCAAACTATCAATTACTATAAACAAAAGAGTATTTTAAAGTAATTTTAACTTGACTTGGTAGAAAAGGAAAAGGAAAAAATGTCAATTAATTTTTCTATTTAAATGTAAATTTTAATCGATCCTTCATTTGCCCTGAGCTTTGTATTAAAAACCAATTGTAAAGAAAATCTCCAATTTGGCGTGTACATGCTCTCTCCCTGTGCCTGCATGGGTCTCGTGTAATCCTGGACTTGGGCATCTCCGAGGGTTTTTATTACAGTAATTTTACCAATCAATGTCAAATTTGTTTTTCTCCAAACTGCTAATCTGTTTATTTCTTCTCGTCTTTTTCTTGTATTGATCACTGTTAGGATTAGATGAAGAATGAGAACGTTGTATTCGCCCTTGAGATTGTGTATGTGGCTCGACTATGTTATTTTGTCTGTTTATTTGTACATTGACGCATGAGCTGTTTCATTCCCTGTTATCGGTGCAGGTGCAGTATGTTCTATGTCTCATTAACAACGGGAAGCCGAAACTGACTGACTATATGGCAGCTTTGGCGGAAGGGTGAAGAATAACTCCATATTAGGACATAATGAAGACTGTGCCCTTGAAACTGTACTTATCTCTTTGCACATGCACAGAAACTGTATAAATACACTGTACGAAGAATGCACCTTTTGAGCTGTGGATGAATAAACCAGACATTTGTCTGTTCCCGGAGTACTCTGACATCGAGACACAGAGATACAGACGAGCTTAGAGACGAGGTAGTTGGGACAGAGGCTTTCTTACCATTTGGTGACCCCAACATGATACTCCTGATCAGGTAAGACAACTTTGTTTAACCCCTTATTTAGAAGAGATGGTAACCCCCTTTTCATAAGGGATGGTAATCCTCAGTTCCAGGAACTGGGAAGAGCGCTATACAAATTCATGTCCAGATACTTGTATGCCAGTGTGATAATTAAGGGTATTTGTTAATTATGGGAAATTCCTTCCCCAAGCCGAATCCCGGAGAAACATCAAAGGAGTGGCTAAATAGATGTGGGTTTGCATATTATATTGAACCATGGATTAGCAATTTATCAGGATGGACTGAGGGAATGGCCCAGATGCCTAACTTTCCCCGGAAGGAACCTTTGATGCAGGATATTTAGCATCTGCGCATCGCATGATTTATGATGGATTAAGGGATCCAACATGGAACCATGAGTACATGAAGGAAGCTTATGTGAAATGGTATGAAATGAGACCCTATTGGCTGGAATTGAAGATATATGAACCAAAAAAGGTGTCAGAGCATGCCAAAACCGAAATTATGGGAGAACAAGAATAATAATAATAAGGGTGTTTGTGTGTAATGCAGCCGTGGGGGGGGGGGGGGGGGCACAAAACCAGTGTCTCTCCCTCACGCCGGTCCCAAGCCCAGATAAATGCAGAGGGTTGCGTCAGGAAGGGCATCCGGCGAAAAAAAATGCCACATAAACTATGCGAATCACAAGAAAGAATGACATACCGGATCGGTCGAGGCTCAGGTTAACAACGACCGCCATCAGTGCCGTCAACCAACAGGGTGCTGATGGAAATTGGACTACTGTTGCTCGAAGACGTCGAAGAAGGAGAGGCGGGAGGTGTGTCCGTTGCCAGAGAGAGAAGAGGAAAGGCATGAGTCTAGGACTGAAAGTAGGGACTTTGAACGTTGGAACTATGGCAGGAAAAGGTAGAGAGCTGGCTGACATGATGCAGAGGAGGAAGGTGGACATACTGTGTGTTCAGGAGACCAGGTGGAAAGGTAACAAAGCTAGAAGTATAGGAGCAGGGTTTAAGCTGTTTTATCATGGTGTGGATGGGAAGAGAAATGGAGTCGGAGTCATCTTGAAGGAGGAGTTTGTCAGGAATGTTCTAGAAGTGAAAAGAGTGTCAGACAGAGTGATGAGTCTCAAGTTAGAAATTGAAGGTGTGATGGTCAATGTTGTTAGTGCTTATGCCCCACAGACAGGATGTGAGCGAGAAGAGAAGGAGAGATTCTGGAGGGAGTTAGATGAAGTGATGCAGAGTACCGCCAGAGGTGAAAGAGTGGTCATTGGGGCAAACTTCAATGGACATGTTGGTGCAGGAAACAGAGGGGACGAGGAAGTGATGGGTAGGTTTGGTATCCAGGACAGGAATGCAGAAGGACAGATGTTGATAGATTTTGCAAAAAGGATGGAAATGGCTGTGGTGCATACTTTCTTCCAGAAGAGAGAGGAGCATAGGGTGACTTATAAAAGTGGAGGTAGGAGCACACAGGTAGACTACAGCTTGTGCAGGCGATGTAATTTAAAGGAAGTCAGTGACTGCAAAGTAGTAGCGGGTGAGAGTGCTGCCAAACAGCATAGGATGGTGGTGTGCAGGATGATTCTGATGGTGAGGAAGGTGAAGAAGGCAATGGCAGAGCAGAAGACAAAGTGGTGGAAGTTGAAAAAGGAAGAGTGTCGGGTTGTCTTCAAGGAGGAGTTGAAACAGGCTTTGGGTGGTCAGGAAGTGCTTCCAGATGACTGGAAAACTACAGCTAATGTGATCAGGGAGACAGGTAGGAGAATACTTGGTGTGTCATCTGGAAGGAAAGTAGATAAGGAGACTTGGTGGTGGAATGAGGAAGTGCAGGAGTGTGTACAAAGGAAGAGGTGAGCTAAGAAGAAGTGGGACATTGAGAAAACCAAAGAGAGTAAACAGGAGTACAGGGAGACACAGCGTAAGGCAAAGGTAGCAGTATCAAAGGCCAAACAGAGCGCGTTTGGTGACTTTTATGCTCGGTTGGAAAGTAAAGAGGGAGAAAATGATTTATACAGGTTGGCACAGCAGAGAAATAGAGATGGGAAGGACGTGCAGCAAGTTAGATTGATAAAGGACAGAGAGGGAAATGTATTGATGATGACAGAAGTGTGCTGGGAAGATGGAAAGAGTACTTTGAAGAGCTGATGAATGAGGAAAATGAGAGAGAAAAAAAGAGTAGAAGAGGTGACTGTTGAGGACCAGGAAGTAGCAAAGATTAGTAAGGGTGAAGTGAGGAGGGCATTGAAGAGGATGAAGAATGGAAAGGCAGTTGGTCCTGATGACATACCGGTGGAGGTATGGAAGTGTCTAGGAGAGGTAGCAGTAGATTTTCTGACAAGAACATTGAACAAGGTTTTAGAGAGTGAGAGGATGCCAGAGGAATGGAGAAGTGTGCTGGTGCCTATTTTTAAGAACAAGGGAGACATGCAGAGTTGTGGCAACTACAGAGGGATAAAGTTGATAAGCCATACGATGAAGTTATGGGAAAGAATAGTGGAAGCTAGATTAAGGGCAGAGGTCAGCATTTCTGAACAACAGTTTGGTTTCATGCCAAGAAAGAGCACCACAGATGCAGTGTTTGCCTTGAGGATGTTAATAGAGAAGTACAGAGAAGGTCAGAAGGAGCTGCATTGTGCCTTTGTGGATCTAGAGAAAGCATATGACAGGGTGCCGAGAGAGAGGAACTGTGGTATTGCATGAGGAAGTCTAGAGTAGCAGAGAAGTATATTAGAGTGGTGCAGGACATGTATGAGAGATGTAAGACAGTGGTGAGGTGTGCTGTCGGTGTGACAAAAGAGTTCAAGGTGGAGGTGGGACTGCATCAAGGGTCAGCTCTCAGCCCCTTCTTGTTTGCTATGGTGGACAGGCTGACAGACGAGGTTAGACAAGATTCCCCATGGACTACGATGTTTGCAGATGACATTGTGATCTGTAGTGAGAGCAGAGAACAAGTGCAGTAAAATCTAGAGGTGGAGGTATGCCCTGGAAAGGAGGGGAATGAAGATTAGCCTCAGCAAGACAGAATACATGTGCATGAATGACAAGGACCCAAGAGGAACGGTGAGATTATAGGGGGCAGAGATAAAGAAGGTGGAGGATTTTAAGTACTTAGGCTCAACAATCCAGAGCAATGGAGAGTGTGGAAAAGAGGTGAAGAAGCGTGTGCAGGCAGGTTGGAATGGTTGGAGAAAAGTGTCCGGTGTGATGTGTGATAGAAGGGTATCGGCAAGAATGAAAGGAAAAGTGTACAAGATGGTGTTGAGGCCAACGATGTTGTATGGGCTAGAAACAGTGGCCCTGGGCAAAAGACAGGAGGCAGAGCTGGAGGTAATGTTTTGGAGACAAAGTCAGAGAGGCTAGATTGAGATGGTTTGGACATGTACAGAGGAGGGATAGTGAGTATATTGGTAATAGGATGCATGGATGTGGTGAAGTAGGACATGAAGGTCGGTGGTGTAAGAGAAGAAGATGCAAAGGATAGGGTGAGATGGCGGCAGATGATTCGCTGTGGCGACCCCTGAAGGGAAAAGCCGAAAGGAAAAGAATTAGTTGTACACAGGGAGTTTCCTCTGTCACTCCTCCATCTGCACCCCCGCCCTATCCTGAGACGACGGATAAGACCCCGCTACTGGCCCCTGCGAGCCCTATGCTTGCAAACGTGCCCAGCATTTACCCTTCCTTAGCAGCTCTGGAGGAAGAGCCAAAAAAGGAGCCCTCAGTTGGACCGCGTGTAAAGGTTCCGCCACCACCACCTCCCCCCGAGGAGAGTGAGGAATCTGACGATGATCGGTACAACCCCGATGATGTGGGGCCCGATGCTGGTTCCATACCACCGCCCCCACTGGTCGCGCCCCTGCCCATCAAGAATACGGCATGAATTTGGGTGAATAAGGGATGAGGAATTGAACTAAGGTCCCCGTCCGCAAAGCGAGCTTAGAGATATTATTAATATGCTCCCGCCGTTGGACCAAACGTTGGCATTCGTGGACATGTTGATCCGAGGTACCAAGTACTGTCAATTGAAAGGGGCCGATTTCCGCTTCATCCTACAGGCAGTTATGAAAGATACGTATAATGAGGCTACCATACCGGCACAGGTTCCATGCCTGGCCCCAGCTAATGTCGTGACTCATGTGAAAGTCGAAGGAGTGGAACCAGGGGCTGGACATGGGGTCACACACTCCTCACAATATCGTTCCACCTTATACTGGCACGACGACCCCAGGGCCATGGATGTGCTTCGAGCCCAACTTACACCCTTCCTATTAGCTCTAAGGGAGGGCAATCGCAACTTCTCATGTCACCAATTGCAAACAAAAAGTTGGTGAGCTCACCTCCGTTTTCTGGAGCCGTTTCTCCGAAACCTGGAGACATGTGGGCGGGTTTGACCTCAGGGAAGAAGGGCCTAACCCACTTTTCCTGTCCACTTTTCTGGCCAACTGCCGCCCTGAAGTCCAGACGGCACTTAAGCCACATTGGACGGATAGGCAGCGTTTAGCCGTGCACACAGCTGGAGAATGTGTGAGAATGCTTGAGGCAGATGGAATATTAGTGGTAAGGAATAAAGCATGTTTATCAGTGGCTCCCCAAAGCGGAAGCCAGCATTATAAGAAGGGACAAAAAGATGGGAAGAGAAAGCCTGGTGAGTGCCATTATTGTAAGAAAGAAGGACATTGGATAAGTGAATGTAGAAAGAGGTTGAGGGATGAGCAGTTAAAGGGCCAAGAGCACCCACAGGGCCAACATTCCCGAGGTGGACCTGGACAAGGTCAAACCCGAGACCCCCGCCCACTGTCCCCCGAGGCTAGGCCTGATCATCCAGACAACAAGTAGGGCTGCCCGCGGAGTCAGGAACCCTTGGCCGTCAGTATGATGCATTTGTCTTTTTCCTCTACCAACAATGAAGCAATCCCACTGATCCCGATAGTAGTGGGTGATGCTGAATACTTATTTGTTTTGGATAGTGGTGCCACACTATCCTTGTTGGGGAGGGAATACTCAGACGCTCTCTCTCCTCTCGGTCAACTAGCTCTGTGGGTATTGATGGGGTTCCTTTCTCTTCACAGCTAACACCCCCACTCCCTCTGCGTTTTCCAGACGACCCCTCTCTTGATGCATTACAAATCACTTATTCTTTTATGTATATGCAGGAATGTCCGTCTAATTTACTCGGTCGTGATCTTATGAGCCTCCTCGGTTTACAAATTTCTTTTCATGGTTCGAGCATGATCATCTCCACGTCAGAATCTCTGTCCCCTTCTTTAATTGCATTAACCTCCTGTGAATTACCTTTTAATGTTAACGCAGCGTGTGCAGTGAGTGAGGTGGCAGAGCAGTGTTCTCCCCTGGATCAACTGCCCAGGACATTATGGGCCGAGCACAAAAATGACGTGGGCTGCGTTGATTGTACTCCTTGTGAGGCTAAGGTAAAGCATATTTTTGTTCCCCCTGAGGGTTCCTGTGTTCATTCCTACGCAGATGACTTGCTGGTGTCGGCATTAAGCTTAGAAATCTGTTCTCAAGCCACACTCGCTGTCCTTCGGCTCCTAGGTGAAAAGGGATTCAAGGTCTCACGAAAGAAGTTGCAATACTGTAAACTCACAGTTATTTACCTGGGCTATGATCTCTCTCAGGGCTCAAAGAAATTGACCCAAGATCGCGTCAAGTTCATCATCGACACCCAGCGACCTGCTACCAAGCATGCCTTACTTGCTTTCCTGGGGTTGATCAATTACTGCAGGCAGTGCATCCCAGACTGCTCTCTCTATGACCAGTGCCTCAGGTCCGCCATGCCTTTTCAGCCCTCAAAACAGCCCTCTGCTCTGCTCCAGCTCTGGGCCTGCCGAACTATGAACTGCCCTTCCACCTTTATGTTATGCACCAGGGAGGAACTGCCTCTGGGGTGTTGGCTCAGGAGCACAGGGGATGAGGCCCTGTGTTTTCCTTTCAAAAACACTAGACACTGTAGCTCAAGGTTTACCCGCGTGTCTTCGTGCTGTGGCTGCCTGTCGCACCCTTTGATTTTACACTCACAACATCAGGTCCAACAGATCCTACGAAATTTTAAATACACAACACATGTCATCACAGCGCAGGTCTGGTTACGAGGCCATTCTATGTGCCACTGATAGCCTCACAATTAAATCTACTTCTTCTCTTGATACTGTGGCTCATGCCTTACAGCGTCTGCTTAATGCTCAAGATGACTGTGAGCCCTGCTCTCATGACTGTTTACAGGAAATTGTTGTTGCTACAAGCATTAGGTCTGATTTGTGTTCTACACCTTTACCTACAGGTGAGGTCCTGTTTGTGGACGGGTCATGCTCTAAACCTGCCGACGGTACCTTTCACTGTGGATATGCCGTCTGCCGCCTTCCAGATATAGTGATCAAATCTCATTCGCTCCCCTTTATGTCTGCTCAAGCTGCAGAATTGTTTGCTCTTACTCGCGCGTGCCTCTTATCTGCCGACCAAGAGGTAACCATTTACACTGATTCCAGGTATGCTTTTGGCGTGGCCTATGATTTTGGCCGCATATGGCAATCCCGTGGCTTTGTTGCAGCCGACGGTAAACCCATTTCGCACTCCTCGCTGGTAAAAGACCTCATCGAGGCTTGTGCCCTCCCCACACGGTTAGCCATTGTAAAAACCCATGCATATGTCACTGGGGACACCTTTGAGATTCAGGGTAATTCTCTGGCTGACCGCTGCTGCTGGCGTTTTGCCCCCATTTCTCAATGTGTCATTGGTTTCCACTGGTGAAATGCTCAGCACTCTTCTTCCAGATTCGGACCTAAAAACCATTCAGGCCTGCCGTTTTGACTGACAGTCAACACTGGGACTCCCAGGGAGCCCAGCAGGTAGATAATATATGGCTCAACGCCACCGGTCGCCTCTGTATGCCTAAACTTGTCTCCCTTTCCTCGTCCGCAAGTTTCATGGTACTACACATCGCGGACGAAGAGGGGTAATATTGGAAATGGGAAAAAGTTTTTTGTGTTGAAAACTTACACACAAACTAGTACACAACATCTTAGACAGATGCTTAACATGCGCACAGAATAATTCTTCTCAGCCGTTGACAGTGCATCAACATCTGTCACAACCAAACACACCATTCCAGGAATGGCAAATTGATTTTACCCACATGCCAAGACAGGGACCATACAAATATCTATGGTTGATAAATTAAACTCACCTTTGGGTGAGGCACCCTATAGTGAGCCCACAGAAGTACTCACTGTTACCCGAACTGCTGTACTAACTGATCTTTTTCCACAGTGGATTCATGCTACCAGATTGAAGAAGGCTCCCCAATAAATGAGTTTGTGTATTATGACTATTAACAGTTCCTCTCGTTGCAGTGAGTGATTAACCCGCGGAACTAATCCTTCCTCGCTCCTCCAGCCTCGACCTTCCCTCAGGAGAAACAGAGCTAGCAGGGATGTCACCGCTCCACAGAAAACAGAGCAGACTACAAAAAAGAAGTAACAAAGAGGAAGCACCAAAAAAAGTAGAAAACAGTGCAAGAGAAGGTGAGGAAAGAAAGGAGAGAATAGATTGGCCCAAGGCAAATAGTCCAGAGTGGGAGAAATTAAATCAGGTCTTAATATAAATACTTAAATTTATGGGCTCATCCCCAGAAAGCAAGGCAATAGGTCATCCAATGCATTAGCTACACTTTATGCCGGGAGAGATTTGGGGTGAAGAAAAAGAAAACGAAGGAGAAAGCCCAAACAAAAGGACCATCAAAAAGACAACAAAAGTGTAAGAGACTAAGAGAGGAGATCAACAAAATGAAGGAAACCTACAGGAATGTAGAGGCAAGTAAAAGGGAAGCAGTGAAGCAATTGCAAGAGGACAAAATCAAGGAATTAAGACTTGCAAAAAGTGCACAAACATTGAGGAAGAGAAGAAAGAAGTTTGTAAAAAAACTGCAATGCCTTCCTGAGTCAGCCATTTGAGTTTGCCAGTAAACTTAATGGCTCCCAGGTTAACGGGGAACCTACAAAGCAGCAAAGAAGTGGAACATCACCTGAAGAAGGCACATGGTGACAAGAACAGGAAGGAGGAAAGGAGTACCCCAGAGGGCCTTGTTAAGTATGAACAACCACAGGTAGAATTTGACAACAGCTTGCCAACTTGGAAAGAATTCAGCAACTGATTACGGAAGGCAAGGAACAAGTCTGCTCCAGGTCCAAATGGGGTCCCATACCTTGTCTACAAGAGATGTCCAGGAGTGGCAAGGCTCCTGTGGGGCTATTTAAAAGGGAAGTGGAGAAAGAACAGTATCAGCACGACATGGAGGAAAGCAGAGGGAGTATTCATCCCCAAAGAAGAAGGAGCCACAGAAGTAGACAAGTTCAGAACCATTTCACTGTTAAACATGGAAGGCAAGCTGTACTTTGCTATGAAAGCAGAAAGGCTGACCAAATACACCATAGTCAACAAGTGCATAGACACATCCATACAGAAAGGAGTTCCAGATGTGTCAGGGTGCATGGAACACACAGCCAACCTGTCACAACTCATTAGAGAGGCAAAGGCGGGGAGAAAGGACTTGGTGGTAACATGGCTAGATATAGCCAATGCCTACGGTACGATTCCACACAGTCTGATCATGACAGCACTCCAGAGAGCACATGTTCCAGAAGAAGTACACAAGCTGGTAGAGTCGTACTACTCGGAAGATACGCTTCACAGCAAAAGCATTCACCACAGAGTGGCAGCAGCTGGAGAAAGGCATTATAACTGGTTGCACACTGAGTGTGATTCTGTTTGCTTTGGCAATGGCAATGCTGGTGGCATCAGCAAAGAAAGAAACAAAAGGGCCAAAGACAGAATCAGGGCAGCAACAAACCAATAGTAGACTGTTCATAGATGACATAGTAACTACCATGGAAAATTTAGTGCAGACAAAGTATGTCTTGGAGAATCTGGTAGACAAACTGGAGTGGGCAGGCTTGGCAGTACGACCAGAGAAATGCAGACGTCTGGTGATAATCAAAGGCCAAATGAGCAATAGAAAGCCAGTCATCAACGGAAACCCCATAACTTCTGTTTCGGAAAAACCTGTGAAGTACTTGGGGAAAGTCTACAACAAGACATTGAATGACCGGGAACAAACAAAAGAAACCTTGGAAGAAGTGAAGAAAAACTTGAAGCTGGAAAACTGCAGGGTTCCAGGAAAATTCAAAGCCTGGATGGTCCAACAAATGCTTCTCCCAAGACTGATATGGCCACTCACCATCTACCAGATTCTAGAGACCAAAGTGAGTGAGATGCAGGGGAAAATAACTGGTAAATTAAAAAAATGGCTTGGGCTGCCCCGGTCACTGTCGGCAGATTGCATATACACAACATCAGGGAAGCTACAATTGCCTTTCACTGAGCTAACAGAAGAAGTGAAGGCTGCAAAGGCAAGATTCCTGACAACATTGGAGGAAGCAGAGGATCCATGTGTCCAAGGAGCAAAGGTGGCAGTGGATGGGGGAAGGAAAGCCACCAAACAAGAAAACATAAGGGAGGCAAAAACTAGACTGAAGACAGAAGAGATAACTGTGATTCCCAACAGGGGGTGAGAGGGTTTGGGATTAAATCCCAAAAGATACTACAGCACCAGTTCCAAGAAAGAAAGGAGAACTATGGTGGTGGAGAAAGTGAGGGAGGCGGAAGAGGACAGAAGAAGGGCAAAAATGATGGGACTGATTAAGCAGGGGCACGTATGAAATGGGAGGTACCGGAGAGGAAGTTGAGCCACAGGGATGTGGTCAACATGCCAGAAAACAGATTCAAGTTTCTGGTAAAGGCAGTGTACGACCTGCTACTGACACCACAGAATAAAAAGACCTGGTTTGGCACAGAGGGAATGTGCAATTTATTTGGAGAGAAGGGGACTCTCCCACATATTAAGTGGTTGCAAGGTGGCGTTAGCACAAGGGAGATACCAGTGGCACCACAATCAAGTCTTGAAAGAGATAGCCCAGTGCGTCGAAGAAAGAAGAAGAAGAAGAAGAAGAAGAAACAACAACGCATCCCCAAGGTCATGGGAAAGTGGTGGAATCACCTTTGTGAAGCAAGGAGAAAAACCCAAAGCAAAGACCCAACAATCAGCAGGTAACTATTTGGATGGGACAGCAGACTGGCACCTCTTAGTTGACCTGGATAAGAAACTCGAGGTCCCAGAGAAAGTGGCAGAGACAAACCTCAGACCGGATATGCTGCTTTTGTCAAATAGCACGAAGAGGATGGGGGTTATCGAGCTAACAGTGCCATGTGAGGAGAGGGTGGAGATCTCAGGGGAGCTGAAAAGAAACAAGTATATAACGCTGGAGATTGAGGGAAAAAGAATTGGCTGGGCGGTCCAGGTCTGGACAGTAGAGGTTGGCTGCCGGGGCTTCTCCGCTGCTTCCATGGCAGCCTTCCTCAAGGCAATTGGAATAGGAGCAGGAGAGAGAAGTAGAGCCCTGAGGAGAATTGGAGAAGCAGTAGAAAAAGCGAGCAAAGCCATATGGACCTGGAGCTGCATATCAGTATGGGGGAAGGAGTGATTATCTGGTCTGGTGGCAATAGCTGCTGGCAGCGCCAGGCCGGGGGGTACCACCGGAAGCCGCCGAAACCCAAACTCACTGAAGTAACCCGGCCTGGTCGGTGGCTGACGAGGACCAAAATCACTCAGTCCATATCTGCCTTTGAAGAAACTGGGACACCATGAGAGCATTAGGTTGGCCCAGGTAGGTTAGGTCAACTAACTTTATTATTCCCTGTCCATTCTATCTTTGATTTTGTGGTTGTGTCTTTTTGAATGATCGATATATCTGCGTAAGCATCCACTTCATGTGTACTTCCACAGAAGCTTCATCCTCAGAATCTACATCCTCTGGCAGGAAGTTCCGAACACCCCAGACATTGTTGGATGGTTTGCAGTCTTTTTCAGTTTCTCTTTTGGGCTTTTTCCTCTCTTGCACTTGATCCACTGAGGAGTCTCCTTTTCCTAGAATTTTTGAACTTGTTCTTGAGACGACGATGCCATAGTAACAGTGAAAAAAGTAATTAACATTTTTCCAGTAAACATTGAACCATTTTGTATCTTATTTTAAAATGACCAATGATTCAAAGATCACAAATTAAAATCATCATACAGTAAATGAACAGTAGCGAATAATATACATCCTTACGCGAGCATCTGCAGAAGCCAGTCCATCATTTAAATGAGGATATTGTTGAAGAACTGAAGACGTTCGATCATCATATTCACCATATGTAAGATGGCTGAAATTTCAAAATACAACTAATGTAATTACCATGTTGCCACAATACTTCATCAAATGTAACAGAAAATTAAGATATTATTTCTGTATACAATACCAGTAATATGACTTTAATACACTTAATTATTCTTACAAATGTCCATAATTTGATGTTAGCAAGGAATGCCTTTGGAGAGACTGAATTGGGTAGCTCGGGACAGAAGATGAGACTTAAGAGTAAACTTAAGGCGGTCCATACTTCTTGACTTAGAATTCAGGCTGGGTCCTGGCGGTATACTGATGCTGGTTTCCGCTGAGCTGAACAAGATGAAACATTTGTTCGTTTTTGAACAAGTAGTTTCTTTGTTGGTTGCAAGCAAATTTGATATATCTTAAGGAGTACATGCATGGTAAATAATAATAGAAGAAAGATATGACATTAATTCTCTTAATACATTTTATACCTGTATGTGTGTGTGTGTGTGTGTGTGTGTGTGTGTGTGTGTATATATATATATATATATATATATATATATATATATATATATATATATATATATATATATATATATATATATATATATATATATATATGACATATTAGTTTGAAATACAGTGGTAGCTCAGTTTATGAAATTAATTCGTTCCAGTGCCTTTTTCGTAACCTGCATTTTTTTGTAAATTGAACTGCATTTTACATGACTCGTTCCAAGACCCCCAATACTACCACATAAACCCTTTAAAATTATAAAAGCATACCTTTTAAGACCTTCTTCTGCTTCAATATTGTACCGATGGTAGACGGGTTTGGCCATATTGTTTTGCGATATCACTTGAGCTGGTTTCTTCTTCTCACTCGCACTCACACGTCTGTGTGTGTGTGCGAGCGCGCATGTGTGTGTGTGTGTGTGTGTGTGTGTGCGCGTGCGTGTGTTGACCATGACCAACAAATGTTTATAGAAGGTCACAAGCCTGAGTCAAGAAATAATGCATGAAACAACAGTAACTCTGCCCTTTACATGGAAAACATCATGGTAGATTCAGCTCCACAATAACCAATGGGAGGGAGCTGCATCATCCCTCCTAGCCAATGGGAGGCCAGTGGGGCGGGATATTTGAACGTCATTGAGGGGAGAGCAGCTCGTGCAATTGTTTGAATGGCTTGTTTTAATGTTTGAATGGGCCTTTTAATGTTCAAGATGGTGCGTTCATAACATGCACTTGTTTTGTATCCAGAGTCAAAAATTTTAGAAAAATGCACTTTGTAGCCTGAATTTTTCATTTGGTGAGACTTTCATAAAGTGAGGTACCACTGTACTACAATGTTTTTGCTTCTTACCTCTGGGCGTTCATAGACGTGGACGGAGTTGGAGCTTGTTTGCCCTCCTGATTCGTATTCTCTTGCAAGATGTTCTGACGAGAGACATCACCCGACATCACCCGACATTTCATTCTTCATTGCCGACTCATTCTTCATGGCACTGTCGGTTATTTCAAGCAGCAGCAATTTGCTGTCTGGAGGAATATCTTCCAATTCTCCATCTATATATTCTTCCCATTTTGAGTTGTAATATTGGAGTGTGTAATCTTTTCTCTTTATATTGAATTTTTTCTCAACAGTGGACCAGAATTTACCCTTATCCACAATAGACAAGATTTTTTTGGACTGGCCAAGCATTACCAAAAACCGCGTGGTTCCTGCAGCTTTGCAGTCAGACAACTAAGCAATAAAATAAAGATGTGGTTTCGATATCAACATTGACATTCTGCCTGTGAATAATTCCATAACATTTAAGAGATTACCTACCACCCAGATGGGTGCCTCCCTGTGAGCCTGATTAGGATTAAGTGGTTCAGAAAATGAATGAATGAATACTATTATTACTACTAATAACAACAACTCATTATACGAAACTATGACGCTCATTAAAATGAACATATAAAGTGAAAACAGTACCAGAGATGAATCAACCTGAGTCCATTATGGAAGTCCTCCTCTATGTTCTCAGTCTGAGTCCCAGCTTTACGCAGATGTGAATTGCACCAAGCAGTGAAAGTCTAAGCCAAACAAATCATGAAACAAAAACAAACAGGACAGAGGAAAAGACTTTTATAGTTTTTAATAGTTTTCAAGCATGTCCACCAAGCAAATTTGTTAAATTCAGAAGTAGTCCTCCAAAGCAGTTGAGAAATCAAATGAAAAGGATAACTTTTGTGTTTCTCTAAGACTTGGCTGCCTCAATGCATCTACATTGACAACATTTTAATTAACAAAATGAAAGCAGGCAGTGGTGGCCTGGTGCTGGATCACTGATCCTAAGGTTGCGGGTTCAAGCCCCATTATTATTGGGTTGTCACTGTCCCCCCGGTGCTCTAACTGGGTTATCAAAGCTGGCCATGTCTCTCACTGTCTATGGTGAGAGGTTCATGTAAAAGAACCATTGCTGACTTTCGGCAGCGTAGGCTGCAAAGCCGTCACCGTGTTTCCGCTCTGTGATGGCCTGGTGAGCTGTCCAGGATGTACTCTGCCTTCGCCCTGAGTCCGTTGGGATGGGCGCCAGCCTCCCTGTGACCCTAATTAGGATTAAGTGGTTACAGAAAATAAATGAATGAATGAAAAAAAAAAGCTATAAGGAAAAAAGACATACAACAGAGTCATTTACCAAACATGTACATGGAAGGGGTCATGACCTGGGGTAGATGGGCACTGTGTATGGTGTACGTACTCTGAGTGTAAAACCTCTAAATCTATTATCAAAAGCACTGGCTGAGATTAAACCCAATCGTTGATGTTTCTTGAAATGTTCAACAGGTCCCAAGCTGCCCATAGTTTTTTACTCTTCATTTGACTGCAGTAATTTCCCTGTACTCGGACATCACTGGTAGCGATATACACCACGTGACTCATTATTCCTCTCGGCTGGTCGTTGCACAGCAGACCTCAGGTCTGTCGTTAATGCTGGACCTTTACTGCACTGAAATAAATATAGTATAAATGGGCACATATCTGAAGACATGTTCATTATTTTCGCTCATCATTTCAGCCTGTAGCAGTGTGAGCGCCATCATCAATTCAAAGCCAAGTTTTGCAAAAGATATTATACAAAAGTGTGTCGGACTGAACTTGGAATTGGTTCAATCACCAGTTTATAAAGACTATTTTGGTCATACTGGAGGCTACTCAATTGTTTTCTCTCTTTATTTTAACCATACATTTTAAATCTCACAATATCAATTCCTCATACTTTTCAAGTGCAAATATACACACAGAGACTCTGACAATGCTGCTTCCTGTATTTAAAATGAGACATTCTTCTTCTTTTTCTCACCACTGACACAAGGCATGATGAATATACTGGTCCTTCTCAAAAAATTAGCATATTGTTATAAAGTTCATTATTTTCTGTAATTTCCTGATAAACATTATACTTTCATATATTTTAGATTCATTACACATAACTGAAGTAGTTCAAGCCTTTTATTGCTTTAATATTGATCATTTTGGCAAAAAAAGTAAAGAAAAATCAAAAATCCCCATCTCAAAAAATTAGCATATTTTATCCGACCGATAAAAAAGTGCTTTTAATACAAAAAAAGTCAACCTTCAAATAATTATGTTCAGTTATGCACTCAATACTTGGTCGGGAATCCTTTTGCAGAAATGACTGCTTCAATGCGGCGTGGCATGGAGGCAATCAGCCTGTGGCACTTCTGAGGTGTTATGGAGGCCCAGGATGCTTCGATAGCGGCCTTAAGCTCATCCACAGTGTTGGGTCTGGTGTCTCTCAACTTTCTCTTCACAATATCCCACAGATTCTCTATGGGCTTCAGGTCAGGAGAGTTGGCAGACCAATTGAGCACAGTAATACCATGGTCAGTAAACCATTTAGCAGTGGTTTTGGCACTGTGAGCAGGTGCCAGGTCGTGCTGAAAAGGACTAGTAGGAAGCGTTGACCTTTGACACGATTGGTCTCTTTTTGCGCCTTCTGGTCGAGACGAAAACACATCAGAGCTCGTATCTTTCACTTTTGCACTGGAGGACAATAAACCTATTTCAATTGGACTTTCCTGGAAAGATTAAAAATGCAACATGTTTATTTCAGGGACAGAGTAATAGTGTAAGAGCCGACACAACTAACAAAAACATTCTTAAATGAATTCCCAACTGCATGTTCATCACAACCAGTGTAGAATGTCAGAAAAACACGAAATACAACTTGCTAGTGTGTGAT
The DNA here is from genome assembly GCA_024760905.1 of Plotosus lineatus. Classification (NCBI taxonomy): domain Eukaryota; kingdom Metazoa; phylum Chordata; class Actinopteri; order Siluriformes; family Plotosidae; genus Plotosus; species Plotosus lineatus. The sequence continues at coordinate 846,630 of CM045744.1, read as the reverse complement.
AATATTTTTCTCTCACAATCACATTTATTATTATTATTATTACTGTAGACCTGACTCCTAAACATATTACATATAATATTAAGGGCAGTGGTGGTCTAGTGGTATAGGGTGCTGGATCGTTGATCCAAAGGTTGGGGGTTCGAGTCCCACTCTCCACAAGGTTGTCACCACCCCACCCCCCAGTGCAGCTAACTGGGTTATCACAGGCTGGCCATGTCTCTCACTGTCTATGGTGTGGCATTTAAAAGAACCATTGCTGACTTTCGTAAAGAGTAGCTGCAAAGCCGTCGGCCTGTTTCTGCCCTGCGATGGCCTGGCGAGCTGTCCAGGGTGTACTCTGCCCTCACCCAAAGTTGGCTGGGATGGGCGCCACCCTCCCAGCGACCGAAATTAGGATTAAGCGGTTACAGAAAATGAACTGATGAACATATAATATTTTATATATATAAATACACACAGTGACATTCATTTTGTAACTAAATGTGTACAGTCTGTTGCCAGGCCACTGCTTATTTTCTGGAGTGTTAATTACGACAGAAATTAAAATACTTATATTCATAATGTGAAAAAAAATTAGTTTGTTTTATTATACTGTGAAAATTACATTTATTAAAAAATAAATATCAAAAAACAAATATATGATATTTAATTATTTTTATATGATACCGATTTTGACTGAAAGCTCCATGTATATTATTTTCATGCAGCATCCAATAAATATCTCATCGTCTTTCATGTAAAGCATCTCTCACCCCCCTCTCACCCGCACATCGACAGCATTCTGTTTTGTTTTTTTTTTAAGTTTCACACATGTGTATAACATGGATCTGTTTCAGTAAAATGCATGCGAGCATCCACAGAACACACACATCACATACACACATTCAACAATTGCTTAGAAAGTAAAGGACATATTGTAATATTGATTTTGCCAGAATTAATATTTCCTATGAAAACCCTTCAACCCCCAAAGGCTTTTCCATCCCTGAGCCCTCACCCTTTCCTTCTGCCCTGAATAATACCAAAACTTTGTTTGTCTCGTGGCTTCCAGCGAGGCTTACACTTGTAATTTATTCAGGTAAAGCAGCTCTGGTGATCTTTTATCACAGTTTCTGGGAAGTAAGGGGCAGTGGTGGTCTCAGCAGGAATCAGGTGGAATAGGAATAGGGTGGAGTCAGACGCATCCAGATCCTCTTACCCAAGAAAAAGCTGAATGGCATGAGCCGGTCAAGGTGCTGGAGGGAGATTCAGGCTGGTCATGGAGAAGTTGTAGGTAGAAAGAAGATAGGAATGGGGGGCGTGGCGGCTAAATATGAGAGGATTCTGGCTTTGAGTCTTGTGGTCAGCACGAGCATTTCTGTGTGGAGTTTCCATGTTTTGTGCTTGTGTGGATTTCCTCAGGGTGCTTGTCCTCGGTGCACATTAGTCTAACAGGCTGTTCCAAATTGCCCCACGGTGTAAATGTGAGCGTGACTAGCCAGGGCACACAATTCTGGCAAACCCGGTTAAATAGGGAGATAACCTGGTCACCTACTCTACACCTCCCTGGCAAAGAACACTTTTTACCCTCACTTCCTGAACCGCCTAATCCTACAATTAGGGTCACGTTGAGGCTGCTGACTATCTCAGTCGACACTCGCAGGATACACTCTGGCCATTGCAGGATAACACAGACAATTATTCACACTTACCATCCACATTCAATGGCACCTTGGACCAGCCAGCTAGTCTAATGCACATGTATTTAGACTGTAGGATGAAACCCGAGTGCCCAGGAGGAAACCCTTGCCAGCATGAGAAGAACATACAAACTTCTCACCAAAATATCTCAGAGTCAGGTTCAATTTGATTTTAGTAGAAAGGGAACATTTGATTCTGCTGTAAGTTGTTAAAAATGCATGAGAAAGGATTTGAATTTCCTGTCAATCAATGCAGGTTCTGATTGATTGTGGGTGGAAATGGGGGCGTGTGGTTTGCTTTTATGGAAATAAATTACACACACACACACACACACACACACACACACACACACACACACACACACAGTACTGTATATTCATTCATTCATTCATTCATTTTCTGAACCGCTTAATCCTAATCAGGGTCGCGGGGAGGCTGATGCCTATCTCAGCCGACTCTAGGCGAGGGGGGGGCGACATCCTGGACAGCTCGCCAGACCCTCGCAGGGATGCGAACACGTGCGGTGTATTGTTGACGTAATGACAGGATAACGGCTGATGTTTACTTTTTAACCGCTCTGTGGCAACACCAGCGCCTTGTTAGCGCAGTAGGTAGTGCGTCAGTCTCATAATCTGAAGGTCGTGAGTTCGATCCTCACACGGGGCAAACTTTTTTTTTCCCCCTTTTCCGTGTGTGTGTGTGTTTTCTCCTTTGTCCTTATTCATGAGGATATTTTATTTCCATATTCCTTTAGTAGTGTCCCATGTTATGGTATAATAATACTTTATGTTTTCTGTAGTTGCAGATTTGAAATGAGACGTTTATTCAATTCGCTGTAGCTACTGCAATTATTTTTACTTTCCAACATTCCAATAAACAAGTCTCCTTGTTCTTTAAGGCGCAGGATTGCTGATCCTGAGATTGGGGGTTCGAGTCCCCACAGGGTTGCCCCCCCCCGTGCACTAACTGGGTTAGTCAAAGGCGGGCCATGTCTATCACTGTGCATGTGCACACAGACCGAATTAAGGATGATCCGTCAGGTGAAACCCTTCACTTGGTGGATTTTTAAACCCGAAGCAATTTATTCGGACTGAGAATGAGAGAAGCGATTAAACGAAAAGAGGTGGGTTAAAAAAAAAAAAATCAGTTTACGCTTCGATTTTTTTTCATAAACAGGAGACAGTGGACCATCATTCCATCAGTTCCCAGTTTTAAGTAATTTTGATGATAATTGATGATATTGGCTTCCCGCTATTTGTGCCGTTGTTTTCCTTCCTTCTGTTTGATTTCTACAGATTGGTCAAGATTATAATCAGGACACATGTTTAACAAGAGTGTGCAAACTGTCCAGTATTTCAGCACTTCAGTAGTTTGAGGCCTTATGGGTAGAAATGGTCCCGGAGTCGGCTGGCGTGGGCCTGGGTGCTCCTGTACCGTCGGAATACGGTGCCATACAGGTGGTCACTCTGTTTCTTCTTTTTCTTTCGGCTGTTCCCTTCAGGGGTCGTCACAGCAAATGATCTGCCTCCATCTCTCCCTATCCTCTGCATCTTCTACTCTTACTCCAATGACCTTCATGTCCGCCTTCACCACATCCATAAATCTTCTCTTTGGTCTTCCTCTGGTCCTTCTGCCTGGTAGTTCCAACCTCAGCATCCTACTACCAATATACTCACTATCCCTCCTCTGTACATTTCATTTTCTGTACCCGCTTAATCCTAGTTTGGGTCGCGGGGAGGCTGGTGCCCATCCCAGCCAACTTCGGGCGAGGGCAGAGTACACCCTGAACAGCTCGCCAGGCCATCGCAGGGCGGAAACACACTGACGGCTTTGCAGCCTACTCTTGTTAAAAGTCAGCAATGGTTCTTTTACATGCCTCACACCATAGACAGTGGGAGACATGGCTGGCCTTTGATAACCCAGTTAGCTGCACTGGGGGGTACAGTGACAACCTTGTGGAGAGTGGGACTTGTTAGGTTCCACTGAATGTGGAAGAAGACGACTGGAGACTGGTTCTGAGTTGAATATGAGAAGCTTTATTGCGTCGTGAGGACGGAGACCCAACAAACATGCATAAAAGACACGCTAGTTAAGGTCTGACCCCTCCCTCGCGAGAGTGTACCTTTAAGGGCTACAGACCAGATTCCTCCTTCCGGAATTTATGATTGGGTCTTTGATACGTTATTATCTCATCAAGATGCAATAAATCTGGGGTGACTCCAGGCGCATCCCAGTCCCCATAAATCCCCACCTCCTGACCTCGAAGCTATTTACAACTCGAAACTATTTGGTCTGTTGAAGTTCACCCTGACAGTGAAAGTCTCGGTGTGGCACGGGTACCCAGCATGCACTTCTGTTTAAGTATGCACTTTTACAACAGACAAAGAATGGGCCCCCTTAAGCATTCCATTTGATTATTCTCAACAAGCCTTTAAGTATAGCAAAACACAGAAATAAAGCACCATTATGCAGTTATATAAAACAGTATGTGCACCAGAGAACATGATATTGTGATACACTTTTACAATTCCCCCTTTTGATCTCCTTTAGGAGATCAACCAAGGAACCATTCATAACAAAAATAGAACAGCGGCGAAAACGTACACAAGCAATAGAAAGGCTATATAAAAGACAATTATAAAGTCCGTAAAGATCTAAGCAAATATGATGTCTATAAAAACTCTAACTGCATGCAAAATTGCCCATAGTAAAATTTAATCAGAACTGGGGTCTAAGTGCGACCTCATCTACCAGAGACCCCGGCGAAAGGAGAGTTTCCGACTCGGCTACCAACTGAGGAAATTGAGATGGAGGGGGAGGAAGAGAGCCCCCTTTTTCCAGAGTGGATGAGATGCACCTAATACATAGGGAACGAATACAGGGGATGCAGCAGCACCCACACAGGGCGAGGAATCCGGCCACCGAGATGATGGATATCACAACTGAAACGATCAAACCTTTCCACTTACCAAAGTGTCTGTCCAGCCAATCAAGTATTACATTATCAACACCTGAGTGTTCCTTCAGTTCGGTGGCCAGAGTCCGCAGCCCGTCCAAGGCTTTCATGACAGACCCGTCGGGTGCAGTGTTATTGGGTATAAAGGTGCAGCACTCTTCCCCAAACATGGAGCAAACGCCCCCGTGGGCACTAAGTAGAAAATCTATAGCCATGCGGTTTTGATATGTCATAAGTGAATTGGCCCTGAGCTCGGCTGCCAGTCCTTCCACGGCATCCCTAGTAAGATTGGTCAAGCGTTGAACATTATAATGAATATAATGGATCCTATCGACATTCTTGTTGATAGTGCACCACCAGCAAATGAAAGATTCAAACCCACCCGCAATCTGGTCTACTAATTTGTATTCGTCCGGTACGCCACGAGGGACGCCGATTGCATCGATATAAGTGGGAGACCCCTGAAAGCCTTGCTTCCCAAGCGCGGGAATCGACCGGCGCGTGCGCTTAATGTCGAACGAGGAGATGGACCTTACACGTGTGCGTGAAAGTACACCTAATAGATCGGACGCAGAGGCTGGTACAATAGTGATAGGGATGAGTAAAGTGATCAGGGTGCAGGTGCCTGACCAGTTAGGAGGGAGCGTGGGATGTAACACCGCCCCTCCGCAGTACCACCAAATATCCGCCCGGGCTTTAGTGAGGGTGGTGGAATTGACCCAATCTGACACATTCGTGGTGGAATTACACCAGTCCGGGGAAATGGTTCCTACCCTAGAGAACGAAGAATTGCCTTGCCTAGTGATACAGGAGTGAGCGTAGCGCACTGGTTGAAACATTGGGGGATCGGGTGAACTCGGGGTCAGTGGAAAGACCGTCTCCCATCCCTGACAAGGTGGTGAGGGGTTATCAAGCATGTGTAATTCTAATATACAGTGAAAGAAGTCGGGATTAGTGGTCAATGGAGAGGGCAAAGTGATCAGCACAGGGCGGGCCGTGGAACATATCACACAGCTGTCGTTAGAATATGACAGGACCAGGCCCTGCATCATAACCAGCCATAAGTTTTTTGTCCGTAAACCCAGTAGCCTTCCGAATAATCTGAATCGGGGAATCTTTTGAAAAATCATGAACCTTTACGCCGTCCATTTGAGGGGGAATGGTCGCATTAATCGCTGGGTACTTGGGTGAATGTGATCTCAAAGTTGTGACTTTGGGAGGGTCCACCAGAGTAATTTTGATAAGGCCCAGAGGGTCGGATCCAGATATCGATACTCCTAGAGTGATGATGCATTCGCCCCCACTACAACTCCTGTCCACCTTGGCTCCGTCCACTTTCGCTTGAGGACTTTCAGGAGGACCCACTCTGTGTCTGGAAGGCCGCCAGTAGATGCCTGGTGCTGCTCCTTCACTTGATCTGAAAAGGCTGCGACGAGACTTTGCAATTCACTATAGTATTGTTTATGAGTTAGGTTTTGTGGGTCAGTGTCCAGTGCTGTGTGTGGTCCAGGAAATAGTCTACCAGTCTGTAGTTCGTGTGGAGTAAAGTGTGTGCTTTGGTTTACGGAGCTCCGGATAGATAGTAACGCTAATGGTAAGGCATCTAGCCATGTCATTTTGGTCTGTGCACAGATTTTAGCCAATTTGTCCTTGATGGTTCTATTCATTCTCTCGACCTTAGCTTGTGACTGGGTGGTATACGGAGCCAAATTTGTGGGTCAGCCCCAACATGGTTTCCACCTGTTGGAGGTCTTTATTTTTAAAATGAGTCCCATTGTCTGATCTTACCCTTTCAGGAAACTCATGTCGAGGGATGTAGTGGTTAGCCAGACATTTAACCATGGAGGCACTGTCCTCCTTCCTGGTAGGCCATGCTTCGGGCCACCCCGAGTAGCTATCCACACAAACCAGTAAATATCGATATCCCTTAACCATAATGTTCATGTCAGTATAATCGAGGATTATCTCCTTCCCTGGCTTTGTGAGCAATGGAAAACGTCCCGGAGGTGGTTTCACCGTTGGTCTGGGGTTATATTGAGTGCACACTTCACATGATGTACAAAATGTTTAATCATGTCCTTCAAAAATGGATGCCACCAATTATTCAGATTCTTCATCATCTGCACTGTCCCCACATGCCCCACACCATACGCCTCTGTGAATGTACTTGTTCTAAGACCTGGTGGCAGAATCACCCTGCCATCCGGTCCTCTCCAAAGACCCTCCGTGCATGTACACCCCCTTGCCTTCCAGAGCGTTTTCTCTTGTGGTGACGCGAGATCTTGTTCATACATCAATACTTGTGTGTGTCTGTCTCTTACCGCCTCTTGTTCCGCGCATATTGTGTACATAGTGGGTATGTAGCCCGCGGCCTGTTTTGCAGCTGCGTCTGCTGCGTCATTACCCGCCTTAGTGAGTGAATATGTTTTCTCGTGTCCTTTGCACTTGATTACTGCCACTTTGCTGGGAAGCAGCAAACTATCCGTGAGTTGCTTCATATCTTCCTCGTGTTTAATCGGTTTGTTTGAGGCGGTTAGGAAGCCGGCTCTAAGCCATTGTCCTAGTTCGATGTGTACTGCGTTTGCGGCGTATGCTGAGTCAGTAAAAACGTTAACCTCCTGTCCTTTGCCTAATCGGAGCGCTGCTATCACTCCTAATATTTCCGCTCTCTGAGCTGACTGTTGCCCTACCAGTCTCTTAGCTTCTACTGTTACCATCCCCTGTGGTGTCTGTTCTACTACCGCGTACGCTGCTATGAGTCCATGTTTATCGTGTCTGTAACAGCAACCATCCGTATATAGGTTCCTGGCATCCGGTATGGGGTCTGAGTACAGTCCTTCCCTGACCGTGGTCATCTGAGTCACTTTCTCTGCGCATTCATGCGGCTTCCCTAACCCCATCTTGTCCGCCATGTTGACGCCCTCGTGTGTAAAGTGTAAATTCGGAGCTTCTAGAACCCTGCATATTCTCATTTGTCTGAGTGGTGTTAGTGTGAAAGTCTGCGAGTTCACGTACGCCACAACACTATGTGTAGTTAGCACATGTAGGGGGTGGTTCATGACGATGTGTGCCGTTTTTTGAATGAGTTTTGTGACTCCGGCCGCATGCTGTGTGCAAATCGGGTGTCTTTTCTCAGTCTTATCCAGCATGACGCTAAGGTACATTAATACTCATCTATCTCCCCCTTTTTTCTGGAACAGCACCCCATTAACGCATGTGGCTGTTCCAGAAACATCAAGATAAAAGGGTTGTGCATAATCTGGGATAGCCAAATCAGCCGCTGAGGCCAACTCTTGTTTGAGAAGAATGAACGATTCCTCCGCATCTGCTGTCCAATTGAGCGTGGCTGAGAGGTTACGCATGCCTTGTTCCTTCACTAAGTCCCGCAGTGGAGAGGTTAAACCTGTATAGTTAGGGACGTAATGACGGCTATACCCTGTGAGGCCTAGAAAAGATAGCATGTCCTTAACTAGCCGTGGTTTGGGGTGATGTAAAATGGTCGATTTATGTTGTGATGTGAGGCCTGACCCCTTCTGAGAGATTTGGCGCCCTAAAAAGGAGACTTGCTGACGACAAATCTGTAATTTGTGTTCACTGACCTTAAACCCCGCCTGAGCTAGATGTTTGAGAGTTAGCAATGTCCCCTGCAGACAGAGGTCAACCATGGGTGTCGCCAGCAGTAAATCATCAACATACTGGACCAGAGTAACCCCCTCTGGGAGAGTGCATGCCTCTAGGACGTGTTTCAAAACCTGATTGAAAATACCTGGTGACAGTGCGAACCCCTGTGGAAGTCGAGTGTATCGGAGCTGAGTACCTCGGAAAGTGAAAGAGAAAATATCCCTGCAGTGTTCTGTCAGTGGAAGACAAAAGAAAGCATTAGCCAAATCTATGCAAGTAAACCAGCGATGTGCCGGGTCGAGACAGGTCAGAGCAACATATGGATTAGGCACCGGAACCGTGGCTGTTAAGAGGGCAGCGTTAATGGCCCTCAAATCGTGCGCCATACGATACTTTCCTGTCCCCTTCTTCTCTACCGGGAGTATAGGTGTATTCCAATCAGAGGACGAGTATTCCAGTACCCCCTTTTCTAGTAAACCTGCTACTGTGTCCGCAATCCCTGCCTCGGCTAGTGGTTTATGCGGGTATTGTCTGATCCAAATTGGCTCTGTCGAGGTAAGTTCAAAAGTAACGGGTTCACATTGTACTAGCCCGACGTCAGTAGGGCCTTGTGCCCACAATGTGTCTGGAAGTTCGTCCAATAGTGCCGCTGCCTCTGGATGGTCAGTTTTTTCCCTTCCATGATGCCTAGATATGTGTGCGTGTTCTAAAATCGCTGTATCTGAGGCGGTCATCTCAATGCAATACATATTTATGGTGGGGGAAAAAGTGACATGTCGCCATCGCGTGAGTGTCCAATCGGTGTGGGCTTTGGCCCTTTTAACGATAGTGCCCAATTCTTTAGCCTGATGCGCTGGATGCAACGCCAGTGAGACATGCGGTGCAGCCTCGTCTGACATTTCATACCACGCCATTTGTTCGACTGTTAGATCTACTCACGCCGCCACCCCCTCGGGAGCCACATAAATATTGCGTGTAATTATCTGCCATTCTGTCCCCTCAATTTGGGAAGCAAAATCGTCTTCGTAACATTGGTTCGAGTTCCTGTCATAGAACAGAGTAACGTGTGGTGCATCGGGAGGCGAGACATAGGGATGAATCTGAGAGACCCAGGGTTTCCACTGGAGAAAGGTGGAGAGAACCCCCTGGTGTGCCTGTGTTTCTGGCTGTAGTATACCCCAATAGATGTCGGCATGTGGTTCAGCAAGAGGCTGCATTATGTACTGTCCTGTGACCGTATAGGGCGAGTGGCCGCATGACAACTTGGTGCCGTCTGGTAATGAGACAGTCAGTCCATGTGGTTCGCACATGATGGTAGCTCCTAGGGAAACCAGCAGGTCCCTCCCTAGTAAGTTGGTTGGTGTGTTAGGGGAATATACCTACGAATGCAACAGTCTTTGGAGGCCTATACGAGTGTCCAAAGGTATAGTTGTAGGCAGCGTGGTTGGTACCCCAGAGAAACCCATTACAGTAATTGAGTGCTGTGTTAAACAATGTCTCTTTGGCATGGTGCAAATGGAGGACAAAGTGGCGCCGGTGTCCACCAAAAAAGTCATTGATCTGTTTTCTACTGTGACCGACAGTACAGGCTCTGCCGTCACCTGCTCGTCGGGGTATCTCTGTGGGGTGTGTCATTGTTGGTATTCGTAGCCTCCCCACATGGGAAGCTGAGTGGGTTGACCAGCTGTCAGCGGGAGTTGTGGCATCGAACTTCCTGTTCCTCGGCCTCTCCCTCGTTGACCGTCCTCCCCTCTTTGTATGCGGACCGGACAATCTCGGACCCAGTGGTTTGGATCACCACAGATATAGCAACCCCGGTTGCTCTGCACTCATCCCCCCAGGTACTCCCCCGTAGCCTCTCCTCTGCATGCCCCTGCCTCTGCCTCTGTACTGCGGTTGGTGTGGAGGATATGTTGTATGTTGAGGTGGCTGCTGTGGTTGGGGTGGAGAATATGTTGTATATTGAGGTGGCTGCTGTGGTTGGGGTGGAGAATATATTATATATTGAGGTGGCTGCTGCAGTTGGGGTGGCTCCCCAGCGGGGACGGGGTATGGATCCAAAGCTTCAGTTGTCATTTGTTTATATTGTTCACGAGATTTCTGTTTTTTGTCATTCGCTTCTTGTCTAGCCTTATATAATAGGAGTTTTAGGAGCTGTGACTGCAGCTCTTTTATTTCTGATTCATCACTTTGGTTCTTCTCCTGCGCCTGGGTCAGGTGGTGCACCAAATGTTTATCCCAGACATGGGAGTCTGCTCCAGCCATGTCCGGGTTATTTATCATTAAATTTTTCACTGCCTCCGGCACCCCATTAAGTACGGCCTGGCGGAACCATTCCATCTGTATGCCCTGATTGCCTGGGTGGTAACCCGTCAATTTAATCCACGTTTCCGTGGATCGGGTTATGTACTCTCTCGGGTTCTGATCGGGGTTCCACTTCAGTTTTGGCATGACCGTAGACCAGGGCAGTGGGAATTTAATCCTCATTGCCTGGCCTATCTCGGTGCTGTGTGTGGTGAATGGTGTGCTGTCGGGAACTATTGTGGTGTTTGCGTCTTCCTCGATGCCTCTAAAGTCGGTGGGGGCCATGCACCGTGCTCCTATTGCCCTGAAATCTCCAATTACTAAAGTGTGTCCGGCTGTGAGTGTGTCCAATTTGGCCAGCCACATATTCCCTCCGTCTACTACCGGCGGCAGTTTGTCCACTATGGCCTGTATATCTCCCACCCCAAAAGGTTTGTATTTCGGGCTCATGCCCGGTGTGGTGGTCAAGGGAAATTGTGTAGTGTGTCCCGACCCTGTCAGGCATTTTTTCTGTCTGAGTCGCACGGACCGTCGAGGTATAGACCTATGTGTTCGTAGTCCTTCCACCTCTCTGGCCAAATCCAACGAACGATTTGCTGTTCTAATTAATTCCTCCTCCAATATGTCTGCATATTCTTCTAAATTGCCCTTCGGCTCGTTTAACTCTGTCAGATCCTCTTATTTATTTTCCTCCTCCACCTCTTTGTCGCTCTCCCATATCCCCCTTATCTTTAATGTCGCCTTCCCAGGGGCATAAATCTTATGTTTGGGTCTGGGATTTGGCCTTCTAGTGGCATTCCCCGGGAGTTCCTCCCTGACGTTTCTGTCCATCTCCTGCCTTCTGACCTTCCCTCATGATGTCCTTCGTCATCTCCTACCTGTCTCTTTATTTCAGCTCTAAGTTGACATGCGGTGAATGGTTCAGGCTCGTGGTAAAGTGTATCCATAACAGTTCCCCCCTCTCGGTGGGCGGTCGATGTGTGCACATGATCGGGGTTGGATGTGTCTGGAATCGGCGGGGATGGTGCGCATGAGCGCTCGCAAGTCTCACCGCCCTCAGTTCGTAGGGACCCTGAGGTGACATATAGAGTGGGATATACACTGTTAATGTTGGGTGTTGAGGGTGCGTATGGTGGGGGGCGCATAGGTTCAGTGTCGGGTGCTGTTACTGCTCCGATGACATTTGGGGTTGTCTCCTTCAACTGGGAATGGTGAAGATGCGTGACACTCTGCCAGCAGACCGGGAGATTCGTCCACCCCTGTTGGGTGTTCTCCATTTCCTCCACCTCCTTTTTCAGCTTGGGCCTAGACATTAAATTCGCCTTCTCTCCCTGCTCTCTCGCTTCTCTGACTTTTTCTGAATATTCTTTAACTTTTTCCCATAACCAGGATCCTAAGTGGCCACTATCCCCCAACTGTTTGTTTTTAGATGTCACCAGCTCATGCAGCTTTCGTCTGGCTTCATCTACAACTTTATTTTTCTGTTTCTGTGGGCTCTTTAGCTCCACTGATTTCAAGGTGTTCTCAATCTGTGCATATAATGGCTTCAGGGGTTCATCACCTAGCCCCCATTCCTTTATTTCTTTATCAAATTCACCCTCCATATTTCTTAACTCAGAGGCCAGAGAGCGCGGGTACACCCGTTCACTCTCCCGGATCGGGACTGTTTAGACGTTCACAGCCAGTCAGTCCGTCAGCGCTAGGCTGAGCGACCGACCCAATTAACCACGGCAGGCGGCTTGTGTTGTCACCGTTAGGTTTCCAACGCACAGACAGATTATGTTAACACCGCTAGGTTTCCTCTGTCTGTTTCTCTGCCCGGTTAAGACACTGTCAAACGTCAGCGTCTCTCTCGACACCTCTGAATTTTCTTCTTCCCACTTCCCCTCACACACAACACACGTTGCAACACAATACATACATGAAATAGAAAACAATACAATTAACGTCACGCACGTGGCCACACAACACACACATAAAACAGAAAACAATACAATTAATATCACACTATTAATCTTTTCAATGCTTCCAATATCTCCCGTATTGGGGGCCTTTCACCCATTTACCAATGCTTTCAACGGCTAGTCCGTTGAGGGCCTTTCACTCAATTATTAATGCTTCCAATACCTCAGCGTATTGGGGGCCTTTCACCCGCATCAACGCATGCTTTCAACGGCTAATCCGTTGAGGGCCTTTCACCCGACTACGACGTACAGTTATATAGCACTGACGTGGTACTTTGGGGAGCCTCAATCCCCGGGACTCCAACCCAGCCTTTACCACGGCCCCTTGTCAGAGACCGGGAGGGCACGCCACCTCCAAAGCGCGTCTATGTTCACTCTTAAATCTCTTTACCTTTTATTCCATTTCTTTTACCTTTTATTCCATCTCTTTTACCTTTAACCTTAAAATTAGGTTCTCATACAACTCTTTTTATCCTTTTCCTTCAAACTTCCGGAGAGGACACAGTTTTTAGTTTAGTCAATATGCAGAGTTCGATTTAAACAGGTTCTGCTTACCTTTAGTGATTGCCGGCCTGTGTCCTTCTCCTTGGTTCACGAGGAAAAGTTTGGGTCGAATTTCCTCAACTCACGTTCCTCTACTACATCCCGGACGAGCCCCCAAAACTGTTAGGTTCCGTTGAATGTGGAAGAAGACGACTGGAGACTGGTTCTGAGTTGAATATGAGAAGCTTTATTGCGTCGTTTGCAAAGGACGGAGACCCAACAAACATGCATAAAAGACACGCTAGTTAAGGTCTGACCCCTCTCTCGCGAGAGTGTACCTTTAAGGGCTACAGACCAGATTCCTCCTTCCGGAATTTATGATTGGGTCTTTGATACGTCATTATCTGATCAGGATGCAATAAATCTGGGGTGACCCCAGGCGCATCCCAGTCCCCATAAATCCCCACCTCCTGACCTCGAAGTTATTTACAACTCGAAACTATTTGGTCTGTTGAAGATCACCCTGACAGTGAAAGTCTCGGTGTGGCACGGGTACCCAGCATGCACTTCTGTTTAAGTATGCACTTTTACAACAGACAAAGAATGGGCCCCCTTAAGCATTCCATTTGATTATTCTCAACAAGCCTTTAAGTATAGCAAAACACAGAAATAAAGCACCATTATGCAGTTATATAAAACAGTATGTGCACCAGAGAACATGATATTGTGATACACTTTTACAGACTCGAACCCCCAACCTTTGGATCAGCGATCCAGCGCCCTATACCACTAGACCACCACTGCCCTTCCTCTGTACATGTCCAAACCAGCTCAATCTAGCCTCTCTGACTTTGTCTCCAAAACATCTAACATGTGCTGTCCCTCTGATGTACTCATTTCTGATCCTATCCATCCTCGTTACTCCCAAAGAGAACCTCAACATTTTCATCTCTGCTACCTCCAACTCCGACTCCTGTCGTTTCCCCAGGGCCACTGTCTCTAAACCATACATCGCTGGCCTCATCACCGTCTTGTACACTTTTCCCTTCATTCTTGACGATACTCTCCTATCACACATCACACCAGACACTTTTCTCCATCCATTCCAAGCTGCCTGCACACGCTTCTTCACCTCTTTTTCCACACTCTCCATTGCTCTGGATTGTTGAGCCTAAGTACTTAAAATCCTCCACCTTCCTTATCTCTGCCCCCTGTAACCTCACCGTTTCTCTTGGGTCCTTGTCGTTCACACACATGTATTCTGTCCTACTGAGACTAACCTTCATTCCCCTCCTTTCCAGGGCATACCTCCACCTCTCTAGATTTTCCTCCACTTGTTCTCTGCTCTCACTACAGATCACTGTCATCTGCAAACATCATAGTCCATGTAGATTCTTGTCTCACCTCGTCTGTCAGCCTGTCCATCACCATAGCAAACAAGAAGGGGCTAAGAGCTGACCCTTGATGCAGTACCACCACCACCTTGAACTCTTCTGTCACACCGACAGCACACCTCACCACTGTTTTCCATCTCTCATACATGTCCTGCATCACTCTAACATACTTCTCTGCCACTCCAGACTTTCTCATGCAATACCACAGTTCTTCTCTCGGCACCCTGTCATATGCTTTCTCCAGATCCACAAAGGCACAATGCAGCTCCTTCTGACCTTCTCTGTACTTCTCTATTAACAACCTCAAGGCAAACACTGCATCTGTGGTGCTCTTTCTTGGCATGAAACCAAACTATTGTTCACAAATGCTGACCTCTGCCCTCAGTCTAGCTTCCACTATTCTTTCCCATAACTTCATTGTATGGCTCATCAACTTTATCCCTCTGTAGTTGCCACAACTCTGTACATCTCCCTTGTTCTTAAAAATGGTGGTCACTCTGTTAGCCTAATTAGCATGAATATGCTAGTCATCCATTTTTCTTCAGTTGATGCTACTTAATACTATACTTAATACTTAGTACACAAACTCATTCGGTTTTAGTTCTGAATATTCCAAGTTACATTTAATATGATCTGATGTCTGAGGTGTTTTAAACGAGTTTGCTGAACCTTGTTTAGTTTTGTTGTTGCAGGCGCCTCAGGTTTAGAAGATGACCATGAAGCAGATTGGAGACACATTCCATGTCTCATGTGATGCACGATTTGGACCAAGACTGAAGATGATGATGATGATCAGTGGCTTGGTAAGTTAAAATTAATTATTGAGCAATTTATGTTGTGACCATGCCCTGTTTGTCCAAGTGTTGTTAACCATTGCGTGCATTTTCTCCACCTTCCCATGCGTGAGCTCCTCATGACTGCAAATCATAACTAGATGAAAATGAAAACTGAAGACTGTGCTGTTGTGGGTTTGATTCCCTTTTAAACCCCAACTGTGTTGAGACTGCTGGACAAGGTTTTGATCACAGATGTAACAGATCACAAACAGATCCATGGTAGACACACGTGAAACAAAACCAGAATGCTGTCGGCTTAAGTACTAGTTTCTGCTTAAAACATACAACCATCTCCCTCCTGAGCCCCGAATGCTGCCTCAGATCATGGTGACATGGTGCGACTTGGAACCACCCCCCTGCTGCAGAAGCCTGTCAATCAGACACAAAATGAGCATCTGCCAAAAGCAGTGCTTCTCAAATAGTGGGACATGCACCCTATTGGGTTATTTTATTAGTGGGACATGCACCCTATTGGGTTATTTTATTAGTGGGACATGCACCCTATTGGGTTAATTTTTTAGTGGGGCATGCACCCTACTGGATTATTTTATTAGTGGGACATGCACCCTATTGTCGATTGAGAACTCAATCATCTGAGGCATGTACGTCAGTTTTATTTATCCAAATAGGCCTACTACAGCCGTTATCCTTTTCATAACTTTTGACTTTCTTTCACTTTGATTATTTTATCATAATAAAATACAACGGGAAACTTATTGTATTGATGCTCCCCGACTTGCGTTCATTCGTTTTACAGATTTTTGAGTTTAGCAATGCTCTCTGTAGTTCAGGACGTACCTACGTAGTATGCTGACGTAATGACGCTGCGTCCCTTGTTTACAAATGACACACTGAAAGTGCATCGCCTTCTTTCCAGTTCACCGCGTGTTGTGATTGTGTTTACGCTGTTCTGGAGACTTTTGTAACCCTAAGCAAATATGGTTGGTCAGAAGCGTAAGCCTACTAGTGATGGTCCTACTAGTGATGGTGGTAATCCGAAAAAGCGGCAAGTCATGTCGTTCGAAACGAAGACAGCTATTATCCAGAAAATCAATGCTGGTGAAAAACACGTGAATGTTGCACGGTTCTTCCAAATGGCTCTGCCGACCATCGGAGCCATTTAGAAGCAGAAAGATCACATCACAGAGCATGTTAAAGGTTAGATTTGATACTTGATTAGTGAATTTGATTAAAATATTTTGCTTGAATTTAATTTATTTGAAATTAATGTTTATAATAATTGATTTAGGGGTGTTCTGAGCTACGGTAATGGTATTTATGGATGTATAGTACAGTATGAATGTCATAATCACTAGAATATGGTGACAACTTGCGTTTTAGTTAGGGTCCGGACGGCTGAGTGTAAGGTGAAGAAAAAGTTGGAGTTGATGGTGTTTGTTTCTCACCAGGATTCAGATTTTTATTCTTTGATTCCATAATAATACAAACTTGTATTGTTATATAAATGCACTACACAGGCGATGGAGAACCAGGTTTATTCCCTCTGTGTAGTGCACCATAAGCCCCTCTCTCTCTGATTAAAGTTGATGATCAGGCTGTTGTTCTGTTGATCTTCTGCTGCTGATAGTTTAATATCACACACAACAGATGAAACTAATGGATCCTCAGTAGGAGGTAGTAGTAGATGAGATATTAATTAGAATAATCAGGTGATAATAAATCCTTAGATTTCCTTTCAGCTTTTTGCCTTCATCAGGGGTTGCCACAGCAACTGATTCACACGTTTGATTTGGCGTAGGTTTTTACGTCTAATGCCATTCCTCAAACGACCCTTTTAGCACGGTATAGAAACGTGTTGACGCTACTCTTTACAAAAATCAGCAATGGTTCTTTTACATGCCTCTCACCAGAGACATGGCCTGCCTTTGATTAACCCAGTTAGTGCAAGGTGACAACCTTGTGGAGAGTGGGACTTGAACCGCCAACCTTAGGATCAGCAATCCAGCACCCTATACCACTAGACCACCACTGCCCCAAAATCCTCATGTGATTCTGAATAATAAAATCATTTTACACACACATCATCTTTCAAGGAAAACCAGGATAAAAATCTGGTGATGAAGGGCGTGGCATTGTGTCTCTGCAGGTTGTATGATTGTGGTGTTTCAGGTGAAGGTTGTGCTGCTCTGAGATCAAACCCCTCACACATGAGAACTGGATCTGACCTGGAATAAACTCGGAGATTCAGGAGTGAAGATTGTCTCTGCTGTACTGGAGGATCCTCTCTGTAAACTGGAGATACTAATAACAGCATTTGCAGTGGTGAAGCTCCAGGGGGCTCCACTCCTTTGGAATCCTGTCCCACCAAAAAGCACTCTCGTACCTCAGGGTTCCACCATGGTCTTGTTCCCATCATTTCGAAACCCCAGTTCTCCCTCTCGGAGGTTGTGTGACATTTCGGTACTTTCAGGCAGCTGGCTTGCACCAATGAATAAAATGAGAGGAAATAATAAAATAAATTCCAAAATAATATAATATTGGTTGTGTCAGATAGGAGGAGGATGTTGATAGATGCAGGTTGTCAGCTCAATGCTCAGGGCCTCAATAGAGTTTGTGGTGAGCTCTCGGTATGATTGTGTGTATATATATTTTATCGGCTCGCTGTCGCCCCCTCTCTGCTGGAGTGTATCTTTAAAATATTGTATTTTAATGGAATTTTCTAGCCTTGAGTATTAGATAATAGTTTGTGGTTAAGGGTTTTACTAATTACATATTTTCTCCCCTTCGGTTTCCCTAATTTGGAATTGTTCTTGATGATCTGTAGTGGCCAAACAGCTTGGTAACCAGGGTGTGCAAATCGACCCAAGGGAGGCACAGGGCTGAGTAGGAATGAGATGTTGAAAGTTGAATGACTAATCTAAGAACCAGGGTTCCCGGTGTGAACCGGTGTGCAGTGTTGTGTACTGTCCTTCCCCCACTTAATTCAGACCACCCCAGAGACAGCAGTCTGGGCACCAAAGTGCTCCTCGGCTATAAATTGAGGTTAGATTAGGCCTGGGGTAAATTTAGAATTTTTTTTGTTTAATGGGGAGATGTCAATTTAAAATTGGGCCTCTCGCGGGAGACGGTGAAGGATTATCCTCTCAGGCTCCCAAGCAGAGATTAAGTTCGGGCTGAGGAGGGGATGGGGGACAGTCGGGTTGGGGTTAGTTTAGGGTTAGATTGGGTTAGGATTTGGGCCTGTTTAGGGTTAAGTTAGGGCTTCGGGTTAGGCTAGGGTTAGGTGGTAAAGGTGACTTTAGGGAAAGCATCAACCTGAAGATTTTTAATCTTTGGGCTCTTGGCCAGGTTAAAGTTCCTGAGTGAAAATTCACTGTTGGTTTCCAGGCTTCTCTTTTTCCCTGCAGGATGTGTTTTGGGTATGGAAACTAATTTTTTGGCTGGAGAAGGACCAAAAGTGTCAACTTGTTCTAGGGTGTGTTTAATTCCTAACACTGAATCCTTGATGGGTATGGGGGTATCTTGAATAGCCGATGTTGGGATTGAGATGAATTTCATGGTGGTTTTTTTTTTTTTTGAGATTTGGGTTCTTAACATCCTCAGTTTGTCTGTGTGTGTCAGGGGAATCTTATGCACTATTTTATTGTGAGTGTGTTATGAGCATTGTTTCTCCCTCAGTATTGTCTCTGTAGTATTATCTGGTAAGATTGTATCAGATCGGATGTCAATAGATGCAGGTTGTCAGCTCAGGGACTCTATTGAGTTTGTGGTGAACTCTCCTTGTGAATCAGTATATTGTGTATAGGCTCACTGTCGACCTCTCTCGGGCTACCAATCAGATTAAGTTGAGGCCGAGGAGTAGATGGGGGATAGTCATGTTACGGTTTGGGGTTAGGGTTTAAGCTTAGGAATTAGATGTCAGGAAAGTCTCTTGACTAACCTAAGAACCAGGGTTCCTGGTGTGAACCGGTGTGCCCTGTTGTGCACAGTCCTTCCCCGTGCCATTCAGATCACCTCAGAAACCAGCAGTTCGGGCACCAAGCTGCCCTTCGGATGTTTGGGGTAAATTCGAATTTAATTTTTAATGGGCAGATGTAAATTAAATTTTGGGCCACTAAAGGGAGGCAGTGAAGGATTATCCTCTAGGGCAGCCAAACAGAAATTAAGTTGGGGCCTAGGAGGGGATGGGGGATAGTCAGGTTGGGGTTAGGATGAGGATTAGGGGTTGGGATAAGATCCCATTTTAATCCATTCACACTTTTCTTTCTCCCCAGGTCCATGAAGGAGGCCCGTAGAGCAGTTATGGATATCGCTCTCAATCCATGTGAGGTAAAATACTTGTAGATTTATTTAAATGTTTACGTTGGGTGATATTGTGTCTGTGTTGGTTCATTCTAGTTACAATGGTATTGCGTTTTTCTCCCACGTATTGCAGTCCACAGACGGTCCAGGTTATCATGGACTTTTTTTTTTTAATACAAGTTTTAAAGGTTGATATTCAGGACATATTTTATTTTTCCCGGGGGGGGAGGGCAGTTGGTCTCAATTGAGTGTGTATCAGCATGTTTTAAGAAACCAGATCCCTAATCGCAACTAGGGGCACTGCTTACAGTGCCACAAGCCCCAAGACAGAATTTTGGTCCATCTGATGATGGGGTGTATGAAAGACTGCACACCGGCAGAAATTGCGATGGAGGTGAGGAAAGCTAAGGCATCAGCCAAATGATGGGTCGGTACGGTCGGACCTGGGATTACAACCATCTGTTGAACGATGGCCCCCACCGGCCCTGCCGCATTGCCTTGCTGAAGAAGCTCATCCAGTGTCTTCATTCTCAATGGGCCCCATGAGTCAGATATGCACCCAACTGACCTAGAGCCTGACACCACCAGTAACACTGCTGCTGCAACCGATGCTGGTGCCGCCAGTGCCACGCACACTATTGCTGCCACCTCTGGCTCTGCTTCTCTGGGGCCCAAGGGGTCCCCGCCCAGTGACTCTCCTTTCTCACAGCAACTGTGCAGGCAGCAACATTTGCCCTGACCCAGGAGGAGGAACCTGGAGGTCTTTCACAGCCAACTATGCTCAGCACTTATGATTCAGTGTGAAAGTGTTTTTTCAACCGCATACACCGTTTTACTGTCAAATTGTCTCTTTTGTTCCCCAAGTGGTTTCAAGCATACTATGAAGACATTTGTCTGGCATGTTTGACAAAATGTGAGTATCACATGACTGGATGTGCTGATGTATAAATGCATATTATATATTACACCACTAGACTGTCTTCCTTTCGGCTTTTTCCCTTTTACACGGGAGTTGCCACAGCGAATCATCTGATTCGCACATTTGATTTGGCAGAGGTTTTTTTTTTTACGTCGGATGCCCTTCCTGTCACAACCCTTTTTAGCAAGGGACAGAAACACGCTGACGGCTTTGCAGCCTACTCTTTACGAAAGTCATCAATGGTTCTTTTACATGCCTCTCACCACAGACAGTGAGAGACATGGCCCGCCTTTGATAACCCAGTTAGCTGCACTGGGGGGGACAGTGACAACCTTGTGGAGAGTGGAACTCGAACCCCCAACCTTTGGATCAGCGATCCAGCGCCCTATACCACTAGACCACCACCACTGCCCCCATATATTACACCACTAGACTGGGAACAATAAAAGTGCATGGAGACAGATAAAACCTGCTTTGTTGAACTACATGATGCATTTCAATAGAATATTTTATTCATGTCAGATTGCCCCTCCCTGAATCGCCACCTTATCGTGATGGAGGGGTTTGCATGACCTAATGATCCTAGGAGCTATGTTGTCGGGGGCAAATGCCCCTGGTAGGGTCACCCAAGGCAAACAGGTCCGGGGTGAAGGTTGACGTGCGAGTCAAAAAAAAAAAAACCCTATGCCACATGAGAGAGCACAGGAAGCAGTCTCCCTTGCCCGGACGCAGGTCACCGGGGTTCCCTCCTGGAGCCAGGCCCAGGGGAGGGGCTTGAAGGCGAGCGCTTGGTGGTCGCGCTTATGCCCATAGAGCCTGGCCGGGCCTAGCCCGAAAAGGAGACATAGGTCCGCCCTCCCATGGACCCACCACCCGTGGGAGGAGTTTTGGGGGTCGGGTGCAGTGTGAGTTGGGTGGCAGCCAAAGGCATGGATTCTGTCGGACCGATCCTCGGCTACTTACTCTGACCCTCGGGACATGGAATGTCACCTCTCTGGCGGGAAAGGAGCCTGATTTGGTGCGTGAGGTACATGTACTGTACTGAGGACACACAGAACAGTTCAATAGAGATTTTCTCCCTCCAGGAACTCCTCGAGCACAAATGCCACTGATCATGCATGTAAGGATGAACACTCTCTCAAACCAGGAAGCGCAGAGAGGAAGGGGCGGGACATGGCGATATCAAAGGAGGGCCACCTTCAAAGAAAGGTACGAGCTCTGGCATGTTTTCGTCTCGACCAGAAGGGTAAAGGGAAGACCTGAGGTCTGCTGTGCAACGACCAGCCGAGAGGAATAATGAGTCACGTGGTGTATATCGCTACCAGTGATGTCCTAGTACAGGGAAATTACTGCAGTCAAATGAAGAGTAAAAAACTATGGGCAGCTTGGGACCTGTTGAACATTTCAAGAAACATCAACGATTGGGTTTAATTGGGTTTAATCTCAGCCAGTGCTTTTGATAATAGATTTAGAAGTTTTACACTCGGTACATGCACCCTACACACTTGAAAGAAATTTGTCATCTTAACCTTAATCGGGCATTGAACGCATCAAACCACGCCTTGATCGACCGCTACAAACAATTACCAGGGCAAAGTCACTGCAGACTTTACACACAAGTTTGATGTACGTGGTGCTAAATGTAACAGCACCCATCTACCCCAGGTCATGACCCCTTCCATGTACATGTTTGGTAAATGACTCTGCTGTATGTCTTTTTTCCTTCTAGGGATGCTTTCTTTCATTCATTTTCTGTAACCATTTAATCCTAATTAGGGTCACAAGGAGGCTGGCGCCCATCCCAACGGACTCCAGGCGAGGGCAGAGTACATCCTGGACAGCTCACCAGGCCATCACAGAGAGGAAACACGCTGACCTCTTTGCAGCCTACGCTGTCGAAAGTCAGTAATGGTTCTTTTACATGAACTTCTCACCAGAGACAGTGAGAGACATGGCTGGTTTTGATAACCCAGTTAGAGCACCGGGGGGACAGTGACAACCCATTAAGAATGGGGCTTGAACCTGCAACCTTAGGATCAGTGATCCAGCACCAGGCCACCACTGCCTGCTTTCATTTTGTTAATTAAAATGTTGTCAATGTAGATGCATTGAGGCAACCAAGTCTTTGAGAAACACAAAAGTTATCCTTTTCATTTGATTTCTCAACTGCTTTGGAGGACTTCTTCTGAATTTAACACATTTGCTAAATGGACATGCTTGAAAACTATTAAAGACTATAAAAGTATTTTCCTCTGTCCTGTTTGTTTTTGTTTCATGATTTTTTTGGCTTTGACTTTCACTTCATGGTGCAATTCACATCTGCGTAAAGCTGGGACTCAGATTGAGAACATAGAGGAGGACTTTCATAATCGACTCAAGTTGATTCATCTCTGGTACTGTTTTCACTTTATATGTTCATTTTAATGAGCATCATAGTTTCATATAAAGAGTTGTTGTTATTATTAGTAGTAATAGTATTCATTCATTCATTTTCTGAACCACTTAATCCTAATCAGGCTCACAGGGAGGCGCCCATCTCAGCCGACTCATCTCAGCAGTGCGGTGGACAGCAGCGGACGGCTCGCCAGGCCATCACAGGGCAGATACATGCTGATGCCTATGTGGCTACTCTTGTGGAAAGTCAGCAATGGTTCTTTTACATGAACCTCTCACCATAGACAGTGGAGACATGGCCCGCCTTTGATAACCCAGTTATCTGGATATCTTTACCACAAGGCCGCCACTGCCCTCTTTTATGTGATGAATAAAAATAAATCAGCAATGTTTTTTTACAGCCTCTCACCATAGACAGTGGAGACACGGTTGGCCTATAAAAGGCCCAGTTAGCTGTGCTGGGGTAGCAGTGACAACCCATTGATAGTTGGGCTTGAACCCCCATCCTTGGGATCAGTGATCCAGCACCTTTACCACCAGGCCCACCACTGTCCCATTTTTTTTTTTTTTTTTTTTTTTTTCCAAATTCTAAATAAAATTAAAACCCCTGTATTTTAAAGAATGTCCATACATTTTGGCCCTCGAGTATTTCCACCAGGCACCATGTGATATGTAAAAATAATAAATAAATACATAAAATCTTTCAATATTTCATGTTATTTCTTTGTACTTCAAACAGAAAATAATTTTGATCATCTCTGGTAATTTCACTTTGAACTTTGAACTGCGCTGAATCACACTGTGCTACAGAAAGTGATCATTGAACAGAACTTTTGAATAGAACCAGAACTTCAGAAATATTTGTAAAAGTTCCTGTACTTGTCTTCAGGTGAAAGACTGCCTAAGCCAGACAGAGGAAAAATGAGATTTCACAAAATAGCCAAAGTGAACAAAGCCGTGGAGAACATCAGCAGTAAAGGGCTAAAGCTGGTGTCCTTCGGAGCAGAAGGTAATAAACCCAGCCATCTCTCAGAGCGGTGTCAGTGCTGATTCTGGCTGATGCGCGCTCAAGAGCATTTAAAAACAACCTGTTACATTTCTGGATTCTGAGAAGGGATAATGCAGTGCTTTACATGTCTGTCTCACGGCAAGAAGGTTCTGGGTTCAAGTCCTGGGCTCGGGTGTTTCTCTGTGAGGTTTGCAGGCTGTTCTTGTGCTTACGTAAGTGTTCTCTAGGTGGTCCGGTTTCCTCCCACAGTGTAAAGTTATGCAGATTAGTCCAAATGGCTGGTTTAGATCAGCCCAGGTATGAGTGTGTGTGTGTGTGTGTGTGTGTGTGTGTGTGTGTGTGTGTGTATGTTTGGTTTAGTAAGCTATCAGGGTGTACCCCACCTTTGCCCAATGTTAGCTGTGATGGATTCCAGTCTCCCTGCGACCATAATAGGATTTAGCTGTTCTGAAAATGAGTGCATGCGGGGTAATGTGCATCACGTGCAGCATTATTATATCCAGGAGGAATAGCACTATTCATTTATTCATTCATTTTCTCAACCACTTAATCCTAATCAGGGTCACAGGGAGGCTGGTGCCCATCTCAGCTGACTCTGGGCGAGGAGAGAGTACTCCCTGGACAGCTTGCCGGGCCATCACAGGGCAGAAACATGCCAACAGCTATGCAGTCTTCTCTTGTTGAAAGTCAGCAAGGGTTCTTTCACATGAACTTCACACCAGAGACAGTCAGAGACAGTCAGAGACATGGCCGGCCTTTGTTAACCCAGTGAGCTGCACCGGGGGGACAGTGACAGCCTGTTGAGAGTGAGACTTGAACCTCCAACCTTGGGATCAGTGATTCAGCACCTTTACCAACAGGCCACGACTTATATATTATCTAATGGTTCACTCCCGAGCAGCAGTCTGCACTGACAGCCAATGAAGAGTCAAAGTGAGAGTCATATGGGAGTCTGGGGTTTCAGACTCTCGAAAGAATCACAGTGACTCCCAGTCTTCCAGACTGACTCCAGATGGATGCCTCCCGCGCATGTGCATGACATACATTGAAATTTGCTTCGTGCTCTGGGCACCCATCGTCGTTGTTTGATGCTGAGCAGGAAAATTTTAACGTCTCATGGTATGACGCGGCCAGATTCGAACTCGGACTTCCCGGAGGATAAAAAGCGGACGATCTACCAACTGAGCGAAACCGCCAGTTAATTTTAAAACTAAACGAGACTTACTTATAAGTTTAAGTTTGATTGTAATTCTCAAGACATCCGGAATTTGGTGAGATCAAGTGAGATTGCGCGCGAGGAATCAGTTCGGTCTTTAAGTTTGTGCTGTATACAGTCCTGTATTTGTAGAAGAAACAGTGGGGGGGCAATTCACTTATAATCCACTTGGACAGAATCGCCATCTTGAATAGCACTTTACCTCAGAGCAGTCGGACAACAACAAGCAACTTGCTTTGTAAGTTCAATTTAGCAAGAATTTCATATTAATAATTACACATATTAATATATAATTATTTGTTAATTTGTTTTTCAATATTTCCATTCTAATTTGTCTGTGTTTTGTATTCCAAAACATGTCAGAGAATGTAAACAAGATTCAAAATTTACCCAGTGAGATTTTGATAAACAATTCAACATTTAAATATTCATTTCTTTGACAATAAGTTTATCATCAAGAATATGTTTCCCTTAAATTCCATATTGATACCAACTAATGTGACCTTAATACTTCATTTTGTAAAATCATATTTACTAAATGTTGTGTTTGTATCATTGGTAGGTAATCTCTGAAATGTTATGGAATTATTCACAGGCAGAATGTCAATGTTGATATCAAAGATTTTAGGATTTTAACCACGCCCCTCTCTCCGCCTCTCTCCCGACGTTCACGCAATACGTGAAGTGCTCCACAAGAGACAATAAAACACTGGACTTGCTGTATGCAAATGTGAAGGACGCTTACAGCTCCTCTCACCTCCCCCCACTGGGACGATCAGACCACAACCTGGTCTACCTACTCCCCAATACACACCCAGGGTGCGAAAGGAACCTGCACAGAAGAGGTCTGTGAAAGTGTGGACCGAGGAGACCAACGAGAGGCTTAGGGACTGTTTCCAGACCACAGACTGGAGCATGCTCTGTGACTCCTTTGGTGATGACATCGACGGCCTCACACACTGCATCACCGACTACATGAACTTCTGCGTGGACAGCACTGTGCCAACACGGAGGGTACGGTGCTTCTCCAACAACCACCCATGGGTCACCCCTGAGCTTAAAGTCCTCCTGAACCAGAAAAAGAGGGCTTTCATCTCGGGGGACAGAGAGGAGCAGAAGAAGGTCCAGCGCGAGCTCCAGTGGAGGATCAGGAAGGCAAAGAAGGACTATGGGAAGAAGCTGGAGGAGAAGCTGGCTCAGAACAACGTGCGGGACGTCTGGAGAGGACTAAAGACCATGTCTGGGTTTGGGCAGAGTGTCAGAGGGACAGCTGATGGTGACCAGCGCTGGGCGGATGAACTAAACTGTTACTTCAACAGGTTTGATTCTCCCCCCTCCCCCTCTGCACCCCTCCCCGTTCCCCTCCCCTCTTCACACGTCTCCAGACCAGCTGACACCTCCCCCCTCCCCAGGCCAACTTCACTTGACTGCTACACCCCGACAGACACATCCCCTCCCTCTGCAGCCCACCCCAGCCCCCCTTCTCCCTCACATCAGACCAGGTGAGGAGACAGCTGAGGCAACTAAATCAGAGGAAATCTGAAGGACCTGATGGCATCAGTCCCAGGCTGCTGAGGACCTGCGCAGACCAGCTCTGTGAGGTACTATGCTACCTGTACAACCTGAGCCTCAGCCTGGAGAAGGTTCCCGTCCTATGGAAGACCTCCTGTGTGGTTCCGGTTCCTAAAACAGCTCAAGCGAAGGAACCAGCCCACTACAGACCTGTCGCCCTGACCTCCCACCTCATTAAGACCATGGAAAGGCTCCTCCTTGAACACCTCCGCTCTATGGTGAGCCCCACCCTAGACCCACTGCAGTTTGCCTACAGGCCCAACATCGGAGTAGAAGACGCCGTCATCTACCTTCTGCAGCGGGCACTCACCCACCTGGAGATCGCCGGCAGCGCTGTGAGGGTCATGTTCTTTGACTTCTCCAGCGCCTTCAACACCATCAGGCCAGCGAGTCTGCGGGGGAAGCTGGAGGACGTGGGAGTGGACGGGCATCTTGCTGCCTGGATTATTGACTACCTTACTAACCGTCCACAGTGCGTGCGGCTGCGCGCTGTAAGTCAAAGGTGGTAGTCTGCAGCACGGGGCACCGCAGGGCACCGCCCTCTCACCCTTCCTTTTCAACATCTATACCTCGGACTTCATATATAACACAAACAGCTGCCACCTCCAGAAGTTCTCGGACGACTCCGCCATCGTGGGCCGTGTGTCAGAGGGGAAAGAGCTGGAGTACCGGTCGGTCATCGTTGACTTCGTGGACTGGTGTGAGCGCAACCACCTGTGCTTGAACACTAGGAAGACGAAGGAGATGGTGGTCGACTTCAGGAGATTAAGCACTGAACACACACACACACACACACTTACTAGTGAACATCCAGGGACAGGACATTGAGACAGTGGACAGTTTCAAGTACCTGGGTGTTCACCTTAACAATAAACTGGACTGGTCCCACAACACCAACGCCCTGTACAAGAAGGGCCAGAGTCGCCTCCACCTTCTGAGGAGACTCAGGTCCTTCGGAGTATGCAGACCTCTGCTCAGGACTTTGACTCTGTGGTAGCCTCTGCAATCCTCTACGCTGCCATCTGCTGGGCCCCGGGCAGCACAGAGCGGGACAGGAAGAGACTGAACAAGCTGGTCAGGAGGGCCAGCTCTGTCCTCGGCTGCCCACTGGACTCTGTGGAGGAGGTGAGTGAGAGGAGGATGGTAGCAAAGCTCACATCCATCCTGTTCAACAGCTCTCACCCACTTCACCAGACTGTAGAGGAGCTGAGCAGCTCCTTCAGTGGACGACTGAGGCATCCTCAGTGCAGGAAGGAGCGCTACCGCAGGTCGTTCATTCCCACCGCTGTCAGACTGTACAACACCACTTTGTAACTGTCTGTGAAAATACCGGTTATGTGCAATAAAAACCCCGTGCACTTTAATCAACCACATCTACCCCACTGACTGTGAACCATATCAACCCATCTACTCTGCACTCAGATATATTACACTTTAATATAGGCCAGTCTATAAAGTTGCTCCATTATTTTCTTTTATTGTTTATTAATTTATACTATTTATGTATCTATCTATTTATTTACTTATATAATATATATGTACGTGTGTATGTTTGTACTTGTATCTATTTTTGCACCCCCTACTGATAGTACCTCAAGAGCCTGTAACAGTGAATTTCTCCATTGTGAGATTAATAAAGCTGTATCTTATCTTATCTTATCTTTATTTTACTGCTTAGTTGTCTGACTGCAAAGCCGCAGGAACCACGTGGTTTTTGGTAATGCTTGGCCAGTCCAAAAAAATCTTGTCTATTGTGGATAAGGGTAATTTCTGGTCCACTGTTGAGAAAAATTATAAAGAGAAAAGATTACACACTCCAATATTACAACTCAAAATGGGAAGAATATATAGATGGGGAACTGGAAGATATTCCTCCAGACAGCAAATTTCTGCTGCTTGAAATACCTGACAGTGCCATGAAGAATGAGTCGGCATTGAAGAATGAAATGTCGGGTGATGTCTCTCGTCAGAACATCTTGCAAGAAAATACGAATTGGGAGGGCGAACAAGCTCCAACTCCGTCCACGTCTAGTTCTCCTATGAACACCCAGAGGTAAGAAACAAAAACATTGTAGTACAGTGGTACCTAACTTTACGAAAGTCTCACCAAACGAAAAATTCAGGTTACGAAACACATTTTTCTAAAATTTTTGTCTCTGGATACGAAACAAGTTCATGTTATGAAAGCATCATCTTGAACATTAAAAGGCCCATTCAAACAATACACGAGCTGCTGCCATCAATGATGTTTAAATATCCCGCCCCACTGGCCTCCCATTGGCTAGGAGGGATGACGCAGCTCTCTCCCATTGGCTATTATGGAGCTGAATCGGCCATGATGCTTTCCGTGGAAAGGACAGAGTTACTGTTGTTTCATGCATTATTTCTTCACTCAGGCTTTGAACCTTCCATAAACATTTGTAAGATTATAACTTTTCTAAGAAGACATGGTCAACACACACGCGCACACGCGCACATACACACACACACACACACACACACGCTCGCACACACACATACACACACACACACACACACACACACACACACACACACACACACACACACACACACACACACGTTGGGGGTCTTGGAACGAGTCTAGTAAAATGCAGTTCAATTTACAAAAAAATGCAGGTTACGAAAAAGGTGCTGGAACGGATTAAATTCATAAACTGAGCTACCACTGTATTTCAAACTAATATGTCATATATAGGTATAAAATGTATGAAGAGAACTAACGGCATATCTTTCTTCTATTATTATTTACCGTGCATGTACTCCTTAAGATATATCAAATTTGCTTGCAACCAACAAGGAAACTACTTGTTCAAAAACGACCAAATGTTTCATGTTGTTCAGTTCAGCGGAAACCAGCAGCAGTATACCACCAGGACCCAGCCTGAATTCCAAGTCAAGAAGTATGGACCGCCTTAAGTTTACTCTTAAGTCTCATCTTCTGTCCCGAGCTACCCAATTCAGTCGCTCCAAAGGCACTCCTTGCTAACATCAAATCATGGAAAATTGTAAGTATAATTAAGTGTATTAAAGCCATATTACTGGTATTGTATACAGAAATAATCTCTTAATTTCCTGTTACATTTGATGAAGTATTGTGGCAACATGGTAAGTGAGTATATTGGTAGTAGGATGCTGAGGCTGGAACGACCAGGCAGAAGGCCGAGAGGAAGACCAAAGAGACGATTCATGGATGTGGTGAAGGAGGACATGAAGGTCGTTGGTGTAAGAGAAGAAGATGCAAAGGATAGGGTGAGATGGAGGCAGAGGATTCGCTGTGGCGACCCCTGAAGGGAAAAGCTGAAAGGAGAAGAATTGTGGCAACATGGTAATTACATAAGTAATTTCATTAGTTGAATTTTGAAATTTCAGTTATCTTACAGATGGTCAATATGATGCTCGAACGTCTTCAGTTCTTCAACAATATCCTCATTTAAATGATGGACTGGCTTCTGCAGATGCTCGGGTAAGGATGTACATTATTTGCTTCTGTTCATTTACTGTGTGATGATTTTAATTTGTGATCTTTGAATCATTGGTCATTTTAAAATAAGAAGATGCAAAATGGTTTAATGTTTACTGGAAAAATGTTAATTAATTTTTTCACAGTTACTATGGCATCGTCGTCTCAAGAACAAGTTCAAAAATTCTAGGAAAAGAGGAGACTCGTCAGTGGATCAAGTGCAAGAGAGGAAAAAGCCCAAAAGAGAAACTGGAAAAGACTGCAAACCATCCAACAATGTCTGGAGTTTCGGAACTTCCTGCCAGAGGATGTAGATTCGGAGGATGAAGCTTCTGTGGAAGTCCATATGAAGTGGATGCTTATGCAAAGATATCTCGATCATTCGAAAAGACAACCACAAAATCAAAGATAGAATGGACAGAATGTTTCCTAACAGGAGAAGAATGATTGTCGAGGATCTAAAGCCAATACAAGATGTCAAAGAGAAGTCCCCAGTCCTCTTTGAAGAGCATGCGGTAAGTGGCATACGATTTTACTAAACATCGACTCTCTTTTGTTAGCGATAAACACATTCTGTGTAAACAAGTCAAAATTAATCTATGATTAGTATGATGGATATTTTTCATGACCTAACACTTTATTATTTGCAGGAC
Source organism: Plotosus lineatus (assembly GCA_024760905.1). Classification (NCBI taxonomy): domain Eukaryota; kingdom Metazoa; phylum Chordata; class Actinopteri; order Siluriformes; family Plotosidae; genus Plotosus; species Plotosus lineatus. The sequence continues at coordinate 815,885 of CM045744.1, read as the reverse complement.
ATAAAATCCATTGATTATGTTTGTGATGTGTATGTGTTTTTCAGATCACAGATGAAATCATTCGATTGATGGAATGCAATTGGTGATCAGTGTATGAAAGTAACCCGAGTCAGCTTGTGGGGAAACTCACCAGATTGCCTCCTGGCCAGAAGGAGACTAGGGTTGTGAAGGAGATGAGAGAAGCTGCTGACAGTTAAACTTGATTCTGAGAAGAAATGTAAGTCTTTACTATATTTTGATTAGTGTCTGATTAATTGCAAGTGCTATAGCAGCAAAATTTGAGATTATGAAGGACAAAATGTCGAATGACACCAACATTATGAAAATCGATAAATGTAATGTAATAGTTGTATTTATATTCTGTTATAAATGCTTGTATCATTTTCAGATATCTCACACTGCATCGCACTGATGGCCCTACCATTCCACTTAAAACAGAACCTTGGGGAAATCCTCATCGAGAGAGGTGAACGGAATGCTCTGCAAACACGAATCGAATGGCATGGATCATCAATAGAGAGTGATGATGTGAGCTTCCAAATCAGAGCAGAAAATGTTGACATTTGTGTGACAAAGACCCTGACCTATGCTTTTTTCTTACTTGTATCAGTGTATGCATTCACAAATGCATAATTCATTAATTATCCAGTGATAAATGAGACACTCATAATCATATCTTGATATCTTCAAGTTTACGAGTAGTTTATAGCTTTATGCTGTTTTGGTAAAATGTTCCTTTGTGCACATTGGGTTATTTTAGACTGATTATTGTTCAATATGTTTTATTTTAATTGTTTAATATGTTTCATTGATTATTGTTTAATAAATTTTGTTTTAAATAAAAGTTTTAGTTTTGTTTTACTTTTCAGGTTAATTAAATATTTAGAGGAGAGTCCAGCAACAGCGCCTTCAATGCTAATTTTATTTATCTAGGTTGACGAACAAATTTAATCTAATTTGGAAGTAACATGGACTCTTTAAAGCCAAAAAAGCCCCAAAAGAGTCAAACTGACCAAAAGAGTCAAACTGACTCCTATGAGAGTCAGTCAAAATAATAAAGGGAGTCAGGTGGAGACTTAGGGGAAATGCAGCCATGAGGTGGGGGGGGCACTAACCAGTGTCTCTCCCCCTCATGCCGGTCCCAAGCCTGGAGAAATGCAGAGGGTTGTGTCAGGAAGGGCATCCGACGTAAAACCAATGCCAATTATTGATGATGCAAATCAAAAGTATTACCTCCATACCGGATCGGTCGAGGCCCGGGTTAACAACGACCGCCATCAGTGCTGTCAATCAACAGGGTGCTGATGGAAATTGGACTACTGGTGGACGAAGACGACGAAGAAGGAGAGGTGGGAGGCGTGTCCGTAGGCAGAGAGAGAAGAGGAAAGGCATGAGTCTAGGACTGAGAGTGGGGACTTTGAATGTTGGAACTATGCACAGAAAAGGTAGAGAGCTGGTTGACATGATGCAGAGGAGGAAGGTGGACATACTGTGTGTTCAGGAGACCAGGTGGAAAGGTAGCAAAGCTAAAAGCTTAGGAGCAGGGTTTAAGCTATTTTATCACGGTGTGGATGGGAAGAGAAATGGAGTCGGAGTCATCTTGAAGGAGGAGTTTGTCAGGAATGTTCTAAAAGTGAAAAGAGTGTCAGACAGAGTGATGAATCTCAAGTTAGAAATTGAAGGTGTAATGCTCAATGTTGTTAGTGCTTATGCCCCACAGGCAGGATGTGAGCTAGAAGAGAAGGAGAGATTCTGGAGTGACTTAGATGAAGTGATGCAGAGTACCCCCAGAGGTGAAAGAGTGGTCATTGGTGCAGACTTCAATTTACATGTTGGTGCAGGCAACAGAGGGGACGAGGAAGTGATGGGCAGATTTGGTATCCAGGACAGGAACGCAGAAGGACAGATGTTGATAGATTTTGCAAAAAGGATGGAAATGGCTGTGGTGAATACTTTCTTTGAGAAGAAACAGGAGCATAGGGTGACTTATAAAGCGGAGGTAGGAGCACACAGGTAGACTACATCTTGTGTAGGCGATGTAATTTGAAGGAAGTCAGTGACTGCAAAGTCATCGTGGGTGAGAGTGTTGCCAAACAGCATAGGATGGTGGTGTGCAGGATGACTCTGATGGTGAGAAAGGTGAAAAAGGCAAAGGCAGAGCAGAAGACAAAGTGGTGGAAGCTGAAAAAGGAAGAGTGTCGTGTTGTCTTCAAGGAGGAGTTGAAACAGGCTTTGGGTGGCCAGGAAGTGCTTCCAAATGACTGGACAGCCACAGCAAATGTGATCAGGGACACAGGTAGGAGAGTACTTGGTGTGTCCTCTGGAAGGAAAGTAGATAAGGAGATTTGGTGGTGGAATGAGGAAGTGCAGGAGTGTGTACAAAGGAAAAGGTTAGCCAAGAAGAAGTGGGACATTGAGAGGACCGAAGAGAGTAAACAGGAGTACAGGGAGACACAGCGTAAGGCGAAAGTAGCAGTGGCTAAGGCCAAACAGAGGGCGTATGATGACTTGTATGATAGGTTGGATAGTAAAGAGGGAGAAAATGACCTATACAGGTTGGCACAGCAGAGAAATAGAGATGGGAAGGACGTGCAGCAAGTTAGATTGATAAAGGACAGAGAGGGAACTGTATTGACTAATGACAGAAGTGTGCTGGGAAGATGGAAAGACTACTTTGAAGAGCTGATGAATGAGGAAAATGAGAGAGAAAAAGAGTAGAAGAGGTAACCATTGAGGAGCAGGATGTAGCAAAGATCAGTAAGGGTGAAGTGAGAAGGGCATTGAAGAGGATGAAGAATGGAAAGGCAGTTGGTCCTGATGATATACCTGTGGAGGTATGGAAGTGTCTAGGAGAGGTAGCAGTAGATTTTCTGACAAGAACATTCAACAAGGTACTAGAGAGTGAGCAGATGCCGGAGGAGTGGAGGAGAAGTGTGCTGGTGCCCATTTTTAAGAACAAGGGAGACGTGCAGAGTTGCAGCAACTACAGAGGGATAAAGTTGATGAGCCATACGATGAAGTTATGGGAAAGAATAGTGGAAGCTCGACTAAGGGCAGAGGTCAGCATTTGTGAACAACAGTTTGGTTTCATGCCAAGAAAGAGCACCACAGATGCAATGTTTGCCTTGAGGATGTTAATAGAGAAGTACAGAGAAGGTCAGAGGGAGCTACATTGTGCCTTTGTGGATCTGGAAAAAGCATATGACAGGGTGCCAAGAGAAGAACTGTGGTATTGCATGAGGAAGTCTGGAGTGGCAGAGAAGTATGTTAGAGTGGTGCAGGACATGTATGAGAGATGTAAGACAGTGGTGAGGTGTGCTCTCGGTGTGACCGACGAATTCAAGGTGGAGGTGGGACTGCATCAAGGGTAAGCTCTGAGCCCCTTCTTGTTTGCTATGGTGATGGACAGGCTGACAGACGAGGTGAGACAAGAATCTCCATGGACTATGATGTTTGCAGATGACATCGTGATCTGTAGTGAGAGCAGAGAACAAGTGCAGGAAAATCTAGAGAGGTGGAGGTATGCCCTGGAAAGGAGAGGAATGAAGGTTAGCCTCAGAAAATCAGAATACATGTGTGTGAATGAGAAGGACCCAGGAGGAACGGTGATGTTACAGGGAGCAGAGATAACGAAGGTGGAGGATTTTAAGTACTTAGGCTCAACAATCCAGAGCAATGGAGAGTGTGGAAAAGAGGTGAAGAAGCGTGTGCAGGCAGGCTGGAATGGTTGGAGAAAAGTATCCGGTGTGATGTGCGATAGGAGAGTGTCAGCAAGAATGAAGGGAAAAGTGTACAAGATGGTGGTGAGGCCAGCGATGTTGTATGGCTTAGAAACAGTGGTGCTGAGGAAAAGGCAGGAGGGAGAGCTGGACGTAGCGGAGATGAAAAAGTTGAGGTTCTCCTGGGAGTAACGAGGATGGATAGGATCAGAAATGAGTATATCAGAGGGACAGCCCACGTAAGATGTTTTGGAGACAAAGTCAGAGAGGCTAGATTGAGATGGTTTGGACATGTACAGAGGAGGGATAGTGAGTATATTGGCAGTAGGATGCTGAGGTTGGAACTACCAGGCAGAAGGCCTCGAGGAAGACCAAAGAAGAGATTTATGGATGTGGTGAAGGAAGACATGAAGGTCGTTGGAGTCAGAAAAGAAGATGCGGAGGACAGGGTGAGGTGGAGGCGGATGATTTGCTGTGGCGACCCCTGAAGGGAGCAGCCGAAAGTAAAAGAAGAAGAAGAAGAAGATTTTCGACCAGTCAAGTTAAAATTACTTTTTTAAAATACTCTTTTTTTTATTGTAATTGATAGTTTGTACATAATAAACAAATAGATTAATTGAAAGATAAATGCAGCCGTGAGGAAGGGTCACAAACCAGTGTCTCTCCCTCACGCCGGTCCCAAGCCCGGATAAATGCAGAGGGTTGCGTCAGGAAGGGCATCCGGCGTAAAACAAATGCCAAATAAACTATGCGAATCACAAGAAAGAATGACATACCGGATCGGTCGAGGCCCGGGTTAACAACGACCACCATCAGTGCTGTTAACCAACAGGGTGCTGATGGAAATTGGACTCCTGTTGGTCGAAGACGTCGAAGAAGGAGAGGTGGGAGGTGTGTCCGTAGGCAGAGAGAGGAGGAAAGGCATGAGTCTCGGACTCAGAGTAGGGACTTTGAATGTTGGAACTATGACAGGAAAAGGTAGAGAGCTGGCTGACAAATTCCTGTTTCAACATGACTCCTACTCCATTTCTCTTCTCATCCACACCATGAAAAAATGGCTTAAACCTGCTCCTAAGCTCCTAGCCTTGCTACCTTTCCACCTGGTCTCCTGAACACACAGTATGTCCACCTTCCTTCTCTGCATCATGTCAGCCAGCTCTCGAGCTTTTCCTCTCATAGTTCCAAGATATTCAAGGAACAATGTATCGGAAAATGGTCAGAGACATCACAAGTGCCAACTCCAAAATCCTTAACTCGTGGAAACAACGAGGTTGATGCTATCATATAGTCGACTAAACTTGCTCCGTTATGTGTAACACAAGTAAACTGGCCCTCTTTTATCCCTGAATAACCTGCCATTCATGATATGGATTCCAAAAGTACAACATAATTCTACTAACTTTTTTCCAAAATTATGATGGTTAAGATTATCTCGACTTGCAATAATGTATGCACTGTATGTGAGTGGCCTGCACCCCAGTGTCACTGAGGGACATCTAGCTGGGAGACTGAACCCTGCGGGACACATCCAGTCTGTCCACCTGTGCAGGGACAGGAGGACCAGGTCCTTTCTTGGCTATGCGTATGTTAATGTCATGCTTCGAAATGATGTAAATACAAACCACTCAGAGGAAAAGAGAACACTGTTCCCTACATTACTACTGTATTTATTATCGCTTTATGTCCTGCATAAGGCTTCAATTCATAAGCTGCACTTGTTTTTCCTCACACAGCTGAAAGAGCAATCGACATGTTTAATTTCGAGCTTCTACTGGGTCGGCCTATGCATGTGATGTGGTCAAAGTGGGAGGGATCTGCCAGGCCGTCCAACACCAAGGAAAAGCTCATCTTTAAAAATCTGGACGAGTCCATCGACAGCATGGCCCTTTTTGACACCTTCCTTTGCTTTGGAAAGGTTCTGTCATGCAGGATCGGTGCTTTCCGCTGTTTGGATCTGAATAATCCTTGAAGTGTGATTAGCATTAGGTTTTCATACCTGTATTATTAGTTTGACTTGATATAAATCCTGTGTGTTAATGTGAAATGTCTCTTTTTGAATGTTTCCGGTGAGAAGGAGTCAAAGGGCTATGGATATGTACAGTTTGAGACTGAGGACGCAGCGGAATTGGCGATGAAGCAGCTAAATGGGATGCTGCTGAACGACCGTCAAGTGTAAGGCATATATATAGAATGATTACATTTAAACTGTTTTTAGGGGACGGCGGTGGCGCGAGGGTTAGCACGGCCACCGAACAGCAAGAAGGTCCTGCGTGTGAGTCCAGGGCTCAGCACGGGTGTCTCTATAAGTAGTTTCCGTGTTTTTGTGGGTTTCCTTCAAGAAGACTGGTTTCCTCTGACAGTTTGAAGAAAATTACATAAAACAAAATGATTGCTCCAAGGGTGTAATGTGAATATTTTTGTCTGTGTTTGCCCTGTGATGGTCTGGCAAGCTATTCAGGGTATACCTTACCTTTTCCTGGCTGAGATAGGCTCCAGCCTCCTCAGATGTGGCGTACATTGGGTTGAGGTACTTTTATTACTTCATTTGCCAACCAACTTAATTGTAGCAGGGATGTGGGGAGACCGGAACCTACCTCAGCCGACTCTGGACGAAGGTACAGAGCATCTCACCAGTCTATCACAGGGCAATCACAAAAATATTCACAATCACACTTGGAGCCAACTTGGAAGAGCCAGTTCATCTAATGAGCATGATTTTGGACCGAGGGAGGAAACTTTCCTAAGCATGGGAGAACACACGCTCACCAAGCCAAGAGCACAAACCTGGGACCTTCTTGTTGTGTGGCGGACTTGCTAATGACTACAGCACCATTCCGCCCCTAGAACAGTCAAACGAATTTCATGTGATGTTTAGTGAAGTCCTTGCAGGTGTCGGTATAAAAAACTAGAAGCACTTTTTGAATACAGACTCTCAGTGTGCACTGGTTCTCTTGTGTTTCAGTCTGATTGAGCGAATTAAGCCCATTTATGAGGCTGAGGCGGGTCGTCCAACCTTGCATTTTACTGCCAGAAAGGTGGGCCGAGTGCAGGCCATACACGATCCTATGTCGCCTCCCTGCTGTGAATATTACACCATTCCTCAGGAACACATTATTAAAAATTATCTCGAGATGAGACTGCACAACTAACTGCTACTGATCATAAAGAAACAGGAAGAAATAAAGAGACTAACGGCTGTGTGTGTGTGTGTGTGTGTGTGTGTGTGTCTGTGTGTGTGTGTGTGTGTGTGTGTGTGTGTGTGTGTGTGTGTGTGTGTGTCTGTGTCCAGGCAGTTAAAGCTGACCCCGCAGAGGACAGTGTCCAGGTTGCAAAGGCTGATCACACAGAGGATCGTGAACAGGCAGCAAATGCTGACCCTGGAAAGGACATTGTGCAGGCACTGAAGGCTGACCCGGCAGAGGACGGTGTCCCAGCTGCAGAGAGAGACCTCTCAGTGAACAGTGTCCCAGCAGCTGAAACAGTCTTGTTGAAGGACAGTGTCCCCGCTGATGAGGCAGTTCCATCAGTCAACACAAGGGTAAGAACAAAAACAGAGCAGTTCATTAAACATGTAATTATCAAATCAGCAACTGTGTGTTTATAATTTGACTAAAAAATAATAACAATAATAATAATAGTAACAATAACAGTAATAATAAAATTCATTCATTGTCTGTAACTGATTTATCCTAATTAGGGTCATGGGGAGGCTGTCACCAATCCCAGCCGACCCCGGCAAGAGTAGTGTACACTCTGGACAGCTTGCCAGGCCATCACAGGGCCAAAACCCGCTTACGGCTATGTAGCTACTCTTGTCAAAAGTCAGCAATGGTTCTTTTCATGAACCTTTCACCATAGACAGTGAGAGACATGGCCGTCCTTTGATAACCCAGTTAGCTGCACTGGGGGATAATTATAATAACAGTTCATATTTTCTGAACAGCTTAATCCTAACTGGTGTTTATCTCAGCTGACTCCAGGCGAGGGTGGGGAACTCACCAGGCCATCGCAGGGTCAACACTCACACACTTGAACTCATACCATTCATACTCACACGTACACCTTGGGGAGATTCGGAACAGCCAGTTAGCCCACTGTGCATGTCTTTGGACTGTTAGAGGAAACCGCCTTCAAACTCCAGGCTGGGAAGTGAATCCAGGCCTTCTTGCTGTGAGGTGGATGTGCTCACCACTACACCATCGTGCCACCCGAATAATAATAATAATCTTTTATGTTCCCAGGATGTAACCACATGCCTGCCCACCACTGGATATACAGCACTGTACCTATTGGAGTCCTTTCCACTCAATCAGGTCCAGATGGCAGATAAGTTTCACACTCAATCCACAATCCAGTGTTTTAATGCCATTTTTAAACTCTTTAACCCCTACAGCGGAACACGTGCTTCCCCTTCTTGAGGAAATCCATCCGACTCAACCAAAGCTCAGCACCCGGATGCTCATCAAAGGGGAAAATAGCGACATCATCATCAGCATGATTCCAGACAAACATCTGCTGTGAACCAAGGTGAGAACCGCCCACTAAATCACTCTACTTACCACTACACCATCGTGCCGCGCCGTATAAATTGTGTGCACAGAGTTGCTCCATACCAAATAAAGAATAAGATAAAGTCTCAATTTTTGAAAAATTACAAATATCTATCTATACACACACATCCACACACATCCACACATATGGTGCCTATGTTGGAGAACCACTTCTGGAAAGGCTATACCTCATCTGTTCCATGGATATGGGACAGTGTAAACTCTTAAAATTACACACGATTCTTACTTACACCTAACTCTAATTTTTCAGTTTGGGATTAACTGCTAATCCTAGAGATTCACAAACTTTTGTCGCTTACAGATGTCAACTTTTTGGACTTGTGTTAAAATGTGTAATGCTCCAGGTTTGGTAGACCTGAGTAGCATGTGGTGTTGATGCCAGCAGAGGTCTGAAAAATTAAGTATACTGTATACCAGGGATCCCCAACCTTTTTATCACCGTGGACTGGTCAACACACGACAATTTTACCGCGGACCGGGAGGGGGGGTGAGGGGTGTCAGATTGTTTATATTGTAAATACTGTATAATTATTTCTTTAAAATATTAAATTATAATAATAATAATAATAATAATAATAATAATAATAATAATATGCACTCAATGAATGTTATTTTTCAAAAACTGAAATAAAGTTGGTTGGAAAGTAGAGCTTGACGTTTGCTATCAAAAAAAACAAAAAACGGTGATGGTGCACCAGCAGGGAGAATGAAGGCTCAGTCTCACCGAAAATCCCCGCAATTGTTTTAAACATGTCCAACATGTGCTGTCCCTTTGTGGGTTACATTATAGTGCTCGAATGACTGACATGTAACAGAGAAAATCCGGTCATTTTTCAAAACAAAAGATTTTTTCAAAAATAAAGATCGTTCAGACTTGTGAAACGGAATGTCTCCACAAACCAAGTAGAACAGCAGCACACCCAGACTCCAGACGGTTGCAGGACGTCCCATACATTGTCTGTTCTGCATCCACTCAGGCGGCCAATAGTAGTTCCTGAGCAAAAAGTGAGAAAGATTAGCATCCATTACAAATAACGTTCTACGCTGACGTTCTTTTGGAATTCGTCTCATATACGTGAATATATATATATATATATATATATATATATATATATATATATATATATATATATATATATACTTACACAAACAGTGGTACCTCCCCTTACGAAATTAATCTGTTCCAGAGGCAGTTCTGTAACCTGAATTTTTGCGGAAGTAGAACTGCATTTTACAAGTTAAACACATGATTCGTTCCAAGGCCCCCAATACTACCCTTTAAAAATTATAAAAGCATACCTTTTAAGGTACGTACTTTGTGTTGACCATGCCTTCTTTGCAGAGTTACAATCTTACAAATATTTATGCAAGGTTAAAAGCCTGAGACAAAAAAATAAAGTTGCAATGAGCACACTCAAAAAACCCATGAAACAAGCTGCTGCTCAAGGGAGTTGCGTCATTTCTCCTAGCCAACGGGAGGCCAGCGGGGCGGGATATTTGGAGAGAGCCAATGGGAGGAAGCTGTGTCACCCATCCTAGCCATTGGGAGGCCAGCGGGGCAGGATGTTGGGAGATAGTCAGTGGGAGAGCAACTCGTGCATTGTTTGAATGACGCGTTTGAATGGCGCATTTGGTGCGTTTCGTAAGGAGAACTTGTTTCATATACAGAGACAAAAAATTTTGGAAAATGTTTTTCATAACCTGGATTTTTCATTTGCTGGGACTATCATAAGGTGAGGTACCACTGTATATAGTTACCTAGTTACCTGCAAGTGTGGTGTCTAGGCAGTTCTTCAACACATCTCCACAGCCGAAGTCCATCAGTTTAACACGCATGGTGTCGATATTTGTGAGGAGATTCTCAGGCTTGCTGTCATGGTGAAGGACTCCTTGGTCACAGCCGTGATGAGCTGCCTGAGCCACCTGCTTCATTATACATTTGGCTAATGGTTCACACAGTTGACCCATATGACTGCAGAGCATTTGACGGCCCATGCAGTGGCTACGTCGCTCCAGAACGAGGACAGAACCAGAAGACATGTAGAACAACTCCAGCAGCTCAATTATATTTTCACAGGGCAGTGGTGTTGACACCATCTTCATCAGCGCCACCTCCACAGGTCGTGTCTCTGTTTCTCCTGGCTAAAAACACAATACAGAGTTAGTATGGGCAGGGCTGTAGTCGGACGTCAATGCAGGTATACGCCGTATACTCACTTATTTTATCAAGCATGTCACGTTTACGCACTTATTTTGCCTTGTGAGATTGTTTATCAAAGTGGTGGGTTTTTTTTACAAGTGAAAAGTTTATTATTATTATTATTATTATTATTATTATTATTATTGTTATTATTACTATTTTATTATTATTATTATATTGCTTTGTCACTTGTCCCAGCTTGTGAAGATGTCACATTCATCAGTCCTCTCGCTCAGTGTTTTTAAAAAAACTTTTTTGCGCCAAGGCACAAGACAACACCAGAAGGAAATGTTAAAAAATTACCCTCTGTCGGCGATATTGACAATCTAAACACATTCATCAAAGTGTCTTGTACAGGAATCAAATAAACACAAATAAAAAGTGTTTTATAACCGTTCATATTTCTACTCGGTCACTGTGAAACTGGCACCTGATTGGATGAATATAGAGCTGATAACCTGGTAAGAATCGAAGAAAGACACGAAGCTGTTCCTCAATAGCTCTCGGTCTCTCACTGGGTTTTGTTTGTATGGCAGTCAGGTTTGAAAAGCTCACCTCACACAGATATGTCGTGGAAAATGGGACCAATGTCAAAATAGCTTTGTTTGCCAGAATGGGGAACTCTTTGGCAGTCGCCAACCAAAAACTGTCCAAAGGTAGAATAGCAGAGCTTCGTATTAAACCACGATTCTGTCTCAGTTCAGTTACGTCCTCCTGCTCTCAGAAAATCATGTCCTTTCCACCAACTGATTCCGAGCTATACGGGTCCCGAACCCAGTCCAGGCATTCAGTGGAGGCTGAAGAGAAATAAAATGACATCTTCTCATCAAGAGTTTTAACATTTTTAAATATTTCCTCACACAATGCAGGGCAATCATGCCTTTGCTCGGTGAGTGTGAACATTTCAAGGTTGACACTGTCTAGATGTTGTTGCCAGAGTTGTACCTTTGAACTTCTCAATCACTGTCACCGTATACAGTAGTCTCGTGAGCTACAATGCCGTCCATGCATCACTAATTCTCTTGTCTCAAAGTACAAAGCAATTAGCTCCATGTTGCCACCTACTGATAGGGAAGAGTATTACAACGGTTACTCTGCCGATGAACTAACAGCAGAGATACTCGACAATGGCATATTAATTGCGGATCATTAATATGCTTTCCAATTTTATTTTTGATCAACTAGGTGTCATTTGTTAATTTCCTGCGGTACACCAGACAATATCTCACAGCACACGAGCGGCACAGTTGTTGAAAAACACTACAGTCCTCTATCTCAATCATTCCGTGTGTGGAGTGCGCGGGAGAATAAGAGCCATGCCGTAATTGGGCAGTGCTAATTGTCACGAAGGCCTTCAGCCAATAGAATTTGTTTTTATAAAGGATCCGGAAATCCCCGCTGAAAACAAAAGCACGGTTCATGTTGCTAATTGTGAAGAAATGCAGTGACCGACTCCATCTCGACTTTGGCTTCTCATCATTGATATTAAAATGAGTAAGCGAGGGAAGCAGTCCCAGGAACCTGATCGCCAACAAGCCACATTAACCAGCCAGGTGGTTGTTTTTTTTGCACTAATCTCTGTGTGGCGTGTAAAAGAAGCATTGCTGACTTTGGGAACGAAGAGCTGAAAAGCCGTCACGGGGCATCGACCTAAAAACCTATGAACCAAATCAAACATGCCAATCAGATGATTCACTGTGGCGACCCCTGAGAAAGGAAAAAAAGCTGAAAGGAAAAGAACAACATTTCTGTGGAGTCTAAAAAAAATGACGTCACACATCTTGCGGACTCCGCGTGAGGCTCAACATGATCTAAATCGGTCCAGATTCCGGTAAATTACATTCCACTTCTCTCCAGCATCATCATCATATTAATGTGATTTTTATGATAAACGATATTTCATGTTATTATTGTAAAGTTCTGAAGGCTGAGGGACTTTCCCGAGCCGTCAGTGTCACTGTGAGTGTTATACGTGCAGCACGTGACCTGCACGCCTATGCGCATCGTCATGGTGACATTAATACATATAGCAAACCTGCCCATCACTTCCTCGTCCCCTCTGTTTCCTGCATTAACATGTCCATTGAAGTCTGCCCCAATGAGCACTCTTTCACCTCTGGCGGTACTCTGCATCACTTCATCTAAGTCACTCCAGAATCTGTCCTTCTCTTCTAGCTCACATCCTGTCTGTGGGGCATAAGCACTAACAACATTGACCATCACGCCTTCAATTTCTAACTTGAGACTCATCACTCTGTCTGACACTCTTTTCACTTCTAGAACATTCCTGACAAACTCCTCCTTCAAGATGACTCCGACTCCATTTCTCTTCCCATCCACACCATGATAAAACCGCTTAAACCTGCTCCTAAACTTCTAGCCATGCTACCTTTCCACCTGGTCTCCTGAACACACAGTATGTCCACCTTCCTCCTCTGCATCATGTCAGCCAGCTCTCTACCTTTTCCTGTCATAGTTCCAACATTCAAAGTCCCTCCTCTCAGTCCTAGACTCATGCCTTTCCTCCTCTCTCTCTACCTATGGACACGCCTCCCGCCTCTCCTTCTTCGACCAACAGTAGTCCACTTTCCACCAGCACCCTGTTGGGTAACAGCACTGATGGTGGTCGTTGTTAAGCCGGGCCTCGACCGATCCAGTATGGAGGTAATATTTGTGGTTTGTATGTCAAGTCTGGCTTTGGTTTTATGTCGGATTCCCTTCCTGACACAACCCTCTGCATTTATCTGGGCTTGGGACCGGCGTGAGGGAGAGTCACTGGCTTGTGTTCCCGTTGAAAAATAAATATTGAGCTGAATTCAGAAAGTTGACCAGATTGAGTGAAACCAATGTGATTTTTGGATTCAGCACATCAAAATGTTTCAAAATCGGCTAAAAAACCCTGAAACAATAAATTTGGTTCTGACCAGTGTTCTCTGTATTCTCATCTCATTCATTTCTCTTGTCCAGCTGTTTTTCCAGCGGCATTCATAGTGTTTACGTTCCAGTTTCCTCTGATGGTTTCTGTCCTTGTGTCTATTAATGGTTTCATCGGCTCCTGAGCTTCCTGTCGGCTTGGACTCGGGCGTGTCATTCGTCCTCCTCTCTCACCTCTCCACACTGGAGGAACCCCGGTATTGCCAAGATGTTGAGTGTTTGTTTGAGTGCTTGTGGTTTTTGTACTCGGTGTAGTTGGATTAGCCCCACAGTAGGGGCAGAGCCAGCAACACGCTGAACATGCAACTGCCACACTGAAAGTCTCGAGACGCACAATATCACTATCAGTTCCTCCCACACTTTCAAGATGCGCAATTGCTTGTGGACATCAATATGATTGTGAATATGTGTGTGTGTTGTTCTGCATGTCGGCTGAAATAGGCTTGTACCTCCCAGGATCTCAAGTAAAGGTAAAGTCTGTTTAGACTTTTAGACCCGAGCTCAGTGGTTCATCAGGCCGGTGTTTATCCTTGGTTTCCGTAGTATGAAGCAACCAGCAGTTCAGTTCCTCCTGGATGGGACGCGAGTCCAGCGCAGATTACCCTCCCAGTATATTTTTACTGGTACCCATTTATACTCTGGGTGGACAGAGGCACACTTGTGGTGAGGACCTTGCCCAGGGGTCTGAGCACAGTGTGGGTCGAACTGTGATTTGAACACAGAACCTCTCAATGATGAGTGCAGCAACCTAATCACCTCAACATCTCTAATAAAAGATAAAATGGTCTCGAAAATTACAAGGCAAGACAATATATCTCTACAATTAAGTCAGAGAAAAAAAATACACTACCGTCTGTTGAAAACTGTGAGAGAGCTTTTATTCTCAGCCGAGTGATTCCACCTAGTGGTAAAATTGAAAATTGCAGTTTTCCAAGTCATACAGTACACACTGTAAGATAAGATAAGATACATTTTTATTAATCTCACAATGGAGAAATTCACTGTTACAGGCTCTTGGGGTACCATCAGTAGGGGGTGCAAAAATGGATACATATACAAACATACACACATACATATATATTATAAAGTAAATAAATAGATACATAGATAGTATAAATTAATAAACAATAAAAGAAAAGAAGGGAACAACTTTATAGACTGGCCGATATTCAAGTGTATCTGTATCTGAGGGCGGAGTAGATGGGTTGATATGGTTCACAGTCAGTGGGGTAGATGTGGTTGATTAAAGTGCACGGGGTTTTTATTGCACATAACCAGTATTTTCACAGACAGTTACAAGGTGGCGTTGTACAGTCTGACAGCGGTGGGAATGAACGACCTGCGGTAGCGCTCCTTCCTACACTGAGGATGTCTCAGTCGTCCACTGAAGGAGCTACTCAGCTTCTCTACAGTCTGGTGCAGTGGGTGAGAGCTGTTGTCCATGATGGATGTGAGCTTTGCTACCATCCTCCTCTCACTCACCTCCTCCACAGAGTCCAGTGGGCAGCCGAGGACAGAGCTGGCCCTCCTGACCAGCTTGTTCAGTCTCTTGCTGTCCCGCTCTGTGCTGCCCGGGGCCCAGCAGATGGCAGCGTAGAGGATTGCAGAGGCGACCACAGAGTCATAAAAAGTCCTGAGCAGAGGTCTGCATACGCCGAAGGATCTAAGTCTCCTCAGAAGGTGGAGGCGACTCTGGCCCTTCTTGTACAGGGTGTTGGTGTTGTGGGACCAGTCCAGTTTATTGTGAATGTGAACGCCCAGGTATTTGAAACTGTGAATCATAATACATTCGGTTTTCTCACACAGTCCAAAGACAGGCACATGACACTGATTGGCTTTTCCAAACTGATCCCAGGTGTGAGTGAGGATAATTGTTTTTGTGTTGGCCCTGAAATGGTCTCAAATGTTGGCTGAAAAAAGCTCCAGTCTCACCATGCAACAGGAACGCCTGAGCCCGGGACTCGAACCCAGGATGTGGTTGCTGTGAGGCGAATAACGTCACCAGTACATAATAAACAAACAGATAAACACAGTCGGGTGTAATTCAAACAACTCAATCAACTTTTTATAAAGAATGGTAAATGCATATTTTTAATCAGTTAATTAAAATTAAGTTAATATTAATGCTTTTATATTACAGTATAATATTTAATTTTTTACTGTTTACCTACTTGGCATCCGTCTGTCTCAAGAGACAATGGAGTCTGCACCTAGGCAGGTCTATCAATTAGCTGAGAGGCTGCAGCGCCGGCTGTGGCTGAATAAGCCAATGCGGGAGATGCAGCTCCTACCACACTTGCTGCAAGTGTATTCTGCAGTAGGGATCGTGGGGCAGGCTGTGGCAGACAGAATTCTCTGCTGTTTGCGGTTCTTCTTCTCCTCATGCTGGATCTCTCTCTTCTCCTCGGCCTGCTGCACACCGGATTTTACCTTTCCACGCCAGCTAGAGCGGTCGGAGCTCGCTGCCTCGAGATCTACTGGGTTGATGCTGCATGACTTCAGGTCCCTCTTACAGACATCCTTGTAGTGCAGGGCGGGTCGTCCTGTTGGTCGTGTTCCTGAGGCGAGCTCGCCATAGAGGATGTCCTTTGGAATGCGAAATTCATCCATCCTGCATATGTGTCCGAGCCAGCGCAGGCGCTTCTGGGAGAGGATGGCGAACATGCTTGACATGCCTGCCTGGGCCAAGACGCGCGAGTTGGAGACACGATCCTGCCAGGTAATGCCGAGGAGTCGCCTGAGGTTGCGCAGGTGAAAGGCGTTTAGTCTTCGCTCCTGGTGCATGTATAGGGTCCAGGCCTCACTGCCGTATAGAAGCGTGCTCAACACGCATGCTTGGTACACCTTCATCTTCGTGTTTAGGGTCAGCCTGGGGTTGTTCCACACACGCTTCGCTAAGGCGGGCCATGGATGTTGCTGCTTTGCCTATCCTTACGTTTAGCTCAGCATCCAGGGATAGGTTGCTGGAGATGGTGGAGCCAAGGTAGGTGAACTTGTCCACCACTTCCAGGGTGTAATCGCCGATGTTGATTGTGGGAGTTGTGCTGACATCCTGACCCATGATGTTGGTTTTCTTGAGGCTGATAGTGAGTCCAAACTCTGTGCATGCCTCCGCGAAGTAATTGATGAGTCGCTGAAGGGCGGCTTCAGAGTGAGCAGTGAGGGCAGCGTCGTCAGCAAAGAGCATATCCCGGATGAGGACCTTGCGCACCTTGGTCTTTGCCCTGAGGCGGGCGAGATTAAAGAGGTTCCCATCGCTCCGTGTGTGGAGGAAGATGCCATCTTCGGACTCTCTGAATGCGTAGCGCAGGAGCAAAGAGAAAAATATGCTGAAAAGTGTCGGGGCCAGGACACACCCTTGTTTCACGCCGCTCTTGATTGGAAAGGGGTCTGATGATGTTCCGTTATACTGAACTGTGCCAGACGTGTTGTCGTGGAATGACTCGACTATCTTCAGGAGCTTGGTGGGACATCCAATCTTATGGAGGAGGGTGAAGAGGCCAGACCGACTGACCAAGTCGAATGCCTTGGTCAGATCGATGAAGGCGAGGAACAAAGGACGTCGCTGCTCACGGCACTTTTCCTGCAGCTGCCGAAGGGAGAACACCATGTCAATGGTTGATCGCTTTGCCGGAACCCGCACTGCGACTCGGGATACACACGGTCTGCAAGTACTTGCAGGCGGTTGAGGACTACCCTTGCAAAGGCTTTCCCTACAATGCTGAGGAGAGAGATCCCACGATAGTTGTTGCAATCGCTGCGGTCGCCCTTGTTCTTGTAGAGCGTGATGATCTTCGCATCTCGCATGTCTTGGGGTATCGTTCCTTCTTCCCAGCACTGAAGAAAAAGCTCATGGAGATGCCCAAGGAGGGAGCTCTCTTTTGCAGCCTTCATCACCTCTGGAGGGATTCCGTCGCTGCCTGGTGCTTTCCCGCTAGACAGCGAGTTAATGGCCTTGCTGAGTTCTTCGATGGTAGGTGGCGAGTCGAGTTCTTCCATGGTGGGCAGTGGGATGGTGTTCTCCATGGCTGTGTCAGTGACAACATTCTCTCTGGAGTATAGCTCTGAATAGTGCTCGGCCCATCTCTCCATCTGCTCCCCACGGTCCTTGATGATGTCGCCGGAGGTGGATTTGAGGGGTGCGATCTTGGTGGCACTTGGTCCGAAAGCTTTTTTCATCCCCTCATACATGGCACGGGTGTTTCCACAGTCCGCAGAGGTCTGATTATCGCTGCAAAGCTTCAGCCAGTAGTCGTTGGCGCACCTGCGGGCGACCCTCTTGGCATTGTTGCGGGCTTCTCTGTAGGTGGCCAGTGATTTCTCGCATGGCTTCCTTTTGTACTCAAGGAGCGCAGCACCCTTGGCGGCTATGGCAGGCTCCATATCTTCAATCCCAGCCTCGAACCAGTCCTCGTTTTTCCTGACTCTCTTCCCAAAGGCGTCTGAGGCGGCCTGGTATACGGCATCGCGGATGAAGTCCCAGCGTGCTGTGGCGTTGTCTGTGGGGCAGTCTTCCAGGGCGTTGTTGATGGCCTCAGCAAAGCATTTGCGCAGCTCGGGCTTTGAAGTTCTGGCAGTGTCGATGCGGGGCTGGCCCCTATGTTTGGAGCGGTGGATCTGTTTGGGTCATAGACGCACCATGCTTCCGACCAGGGAATGGTCAGTGTCGCAGTCTGCACTATGGTAACTACGTGTGCAGAGCACGTGGTTCAGCATGGGTCTCCTGGTGATGACGAAGTCCAGCTGGTGCCAGTGCCTCGACCTGGGATGTCTCCATGAAACACTGTGGTGGGGCTTGGTGGCATAGAAGGTGTTGGTAATGGCGAGGTCATGGAAGGAGCAGAGCTCAAGTAGCCATTGTCCATTCTCGTTGAGCTTGCCAATGCCAAAGTGTCCAATGCAGCGTGGCCAGGCGGTGCAGTCTGCTCCCACCCGGGCATTGAAGTCTCCGAGCAGGAACAGGTTTTCCTTCACTGGTATCTCTCTGATCCTTGCCTCAAGCTCCTTGTAGAATGCATCTTTTGCCTCAGTTGTGGAGCAGAGTGTTGGGGCGTAGGCGCAGAAAATGTGTGTAGGTCCCGAGGAGGTGGTGAGTCGGAGTGAGAGGATGCGCTCGGTTCCCTGAGAAGGAGGTTCAATTGACGACAGCAGGGAGTTGCGAACTGCGAAACCAACCCCATAGAGTCGTCGCTCGTCTGCCTCCAGACCTTGCCAGAAGAACATGTAGTCCTTCTCCTTGAGACTGCCACTTGAAGCAAGGTGTGTCTCCTGTAGGGCGGCGATGTCGATGTTCCGCTTGGCCAGCTCACGGCTAATGATGGCGGTTTTCCTTGTGTCGTCGACTTGCTGGAGGTCGTCAGTGAGGCCGGGACACATCGTTCTGACGTTCCAGGTTGCCAGCCGCAGGGCTGGCGGGTGCTGTCTTTTTCTTTCTGTGTTTGCCTGGTGCTCAATTTTACAACAAGCCTGTCGATTTTGATCTAAGCTTCACACACCCGATGAAGCAAGCAAGTTGTGGCGGGGTAGTACCTTATTGCCGGGGGCTGCCCGGGTTGAGGCGGGCGGTAACTTCCCAATGGAGTCAGAGGACTCCTCCCACCGTCGAGAGCAACCCCTAGCGCCCGGCTCTACACCAAACGAGCCTGGGCTTATCACTGGTGTCTGCTGCTCCCCGTGTTGATGTCTACACTGAGACAGCGAAGCTGGAGTGACCTCTCCAGGTGCAGGCCTGGGCAAGTGATATGGAGATTCTGGAGTGCCCAGTGCCAGGATCCCCCTCTCGGCATTGCTGGCAGAGTCCGGCGGAAAGGCAAGCCAGTACAGCCGGTGCCAGCGCGGCTGCAGGAGGTGTCAGAGGGCGTCGCAGAGCTCGGCCAACTGCCTTCGGGCCTCCTTACCGGATTTTCTATCTGGGTTTACTCCCATAGCCTTTGACCAGCCAAGGCCGACCTGCAAGGCAGCAGGAAACTCATGGAGGGCGGGGTCGTTCATTTTCCCGTGCAGATGCGAAGCATCTGCCCACTGCCCAGACTGTTTACCTATTGCTGTAAAAAATAATCATAATAAACAATAAACAATCCTCAATGCAGCCGTGAGGGGGGGGCACAAACCAGTGTCTCTCCCTCACGCCGGTCCCAAGCCCGGATAAATGCAGAGGGTTGCGTCAGGAAGGGCATCCGGCGTAAAACAAATGCCAAATAAACTATGCGAATCACAAGAAAGAATGACATACCGGATCGGTCGAGGCCCGGGTTAACAACGACCGCCATCAGTGCCGTCAACCAACAGGGTGCTGATGGAAATTGGACTACTGTTGGTCGAAGACGTCGAAGAAGGAGAGGCGGGAGGCGTGTCCGTTGCCAGAGAGAGAAGAGGAAAGGCATGAGTCTAGGACTGAAAGTAGGGACTTTGAATATTGGAACTATGACAGGAAAAGGTAGAGAGCTGGCTGACATGATGCAGAGGAGGAAGGTGGACATACTGTGTGTTCAGGAGACCAGGTGGAAAGGTCGCAAGGCTAGAAGCATAGGAGCAGGGTTTAAGCTGTTTTATCACGGTGTGGATGGGAAGAGAAATGGAGTCGGAGTCATCTTGAAGGAGGAGTTTGCCAGGAATGTTCTAGAAGTGAAAAGAGTGTCAGACAGAGTAATGAGTCTCAAGTTAGAAATTAAAGGTGTGATGGTCAATGTTGTTAGTGCTTATGCCCCACAGACAGGATGTGAGCGAGAAGAGAAGGAGAGATTCGGAGGGAGTTAGATGAAGTGATGCAGAGTACCCCCAGAGGTGAAAAGAGTGGTCATTGGGGCAGACTTCAATGGACATGTTGGTGCAGGAAACAGAGGGGACGAGGAAGTGATGGGTAGGTTTGGTATCCAGGACAGGAACGCATGAAGGACAGATGTTGGTAGATTTTGCAAAAAGGATGGAAATGGCTGTGGTGAATACTTTCTTCCAGAAGAGAGAGGAGCATAGGGTGACTTATAAAAGTGGAGGTAGGAGCACACAGGTAGACTACATCTTGTGCAGGCGATGTAATTTAAAGGAAGTCAGTGACTGCAAAGTAGTAGCGGGTGAGAGTGTTGCCAAACAGCATAGGATGGTGGTGTGCAGGATGATGCTTATGGTGAGGAAGGTGAAGAAGGCAAAGGCAGAGCAGAAGACAAAGTGGTGGAAGTTGAAAAAGGAAGAGTGTCGGGTTGTCTTCAAGGAGGAGTTGAAACAGGCTTTGGGTGGTCAGGAAGTGCTTCCAGATGACTGGACAACTACAGCGAATGTGATCAGGGAGACAGGTAGGAGAATACTTGGTGTGTCATCTGGAAGGAAAGTAGATAAGGAGACTTGGTGGTGGAATGAGGAAGTGCAGGAGTGTGTACAAAGGAAGAGATTAGCTAAGAAGAAGTGGGACATTGACAAAACCGAAGAGAGTAAACAGGAGTACAGGGAGACACAGCGTAAGGCAAAGGTAGCAGTGTCAAAGGCCAAACAGAGCGCGTTTGATGACTTGTATGCTCGGCTGGAAAGTAAGGAGGGAGAAAATGAATTATACAGGTTGGCACAGCAGAGAAATAGAGATGGGAAGGACGTGCAGCAAGTTAGATTGATAAAGGACAGAGAGGGAAATGTATTGACTGATGACAGAAGTGTGCTGGGAAGATGGAAAGAGTACTTTGAAGAGCTGATGAATGAGGAAAATGAGAGAGAGAAAAGAGTAGAAGAGGTGACTGTTGAGGACCAGGAAGTAGCAAAGATTAGTAAGGGTGAAGTGAGGAGGGCATTGAAGCGGATGAAGAATGGAAAGGCAGTTGGTCCTGATGACATACCGGTGGAGGTATGGAAGTGTCTAGGAGAGGTAGCAGTAGATTTTCTGACAAGAACATTTAACAAGGTCTTAGAGAGTGAGAGGATGCCAGAGGAATGGAGGAGAAGTGTGCTGGTGCCCATTTTTAAGAACAAGGGAGACGTGCAGAGTTGTGGCAACTACAGAGGGATAAAGTTGATGAGCCATACGATGAAGTTATGGGAAAGAATAGTGGAAGCTAGACTAAGGGCAGAAGTCAGCATTTGTGAACAACAGTTTGGTTTCATGCCCAGAAAGAGCACCACAGATGCAGTGTTTGCCTTGAGGATGTTAATGGAGAAGTACAGAGAAGGTCAGACGGAGCTGCATTGTGCCTTTGTGGATCTGGAGAAAGCATATGACAGGGTGCCGAGAGAAGAACTGTGGTATTGCATGAGGAAGTCTGGAGTGGCAGAGAAGTATGTTAGAGTGGTGCAGGACATGTATGAGAGATGTAAGACAGTGGTGAGGTGTGCTGTCGGTGTGACAGAAGAGTTCAAGGTGGAGGTGGGACTGCATCAAGGGTCAGCTCTCAGCCCCTTCTTGTTCGCTATGGTGATGGACAGGCTGACAGACGAGGTTAGACAAGATTCCCCATGGACTATGATGTTTGCAGATGACATTGTAATCTGTAGTGAGAGCAGAGAACAAGTGCAGGAAAATCTAGAGAGGTGGAGGTATGCCCTGGAAAGGAGGGGAATGAAGATTAGCCTCAGTAAGACAGAATACATGTGCATGAATGCCAAGGACCAAAGAGGAACGGTGAGATTACAGGGAGCAGAGATAAGAAAGGTGGAGGATTTTAAGTACTTAGGCTCAACAATCCAGAGCAATGGAGAGTGTGGAAAAGAGGTGAAGAAGCGTGTGCAGGCAGGCTGGAATGGTTGGAGAAAAGTGTCCGGTGTGATGTGTGATAGGAGGGTATCGGCAAAATGAAAGGAAAAGTGTACAAAACGGTGTTGAGGCCAACGATGCTGTATGGGTTAGAAACAGTGGCCCTGGGGAAAAGACAGGAGGCAGAGCTGGAGGTAGCAGAGATGAAAATGTTGAGGTTCTCTTTGGGAGTAACGAGGATGGATAGGATTAGGAATGAGCACGTCAGAGGGACAGCACATGTAAGACGTTTTGGAGACAAAGTCAGAGAGGCTAGATTGAGATGGTTTGGACATGTACAGAGGAGGGATAGTGAGTATATTGGTAATAGGATGCTGAGGCTGGAACTACCAGGCAAAAGGCCTAGAGGAAGACCAAAGAGACGATTCATGGATGTGGTAAAGGAGGACATGAAGGTCGTTGGTGTAAGAGAAGAAGATGCAAAGGATAGGGTGAGATGGAGGCAGATGATTCGCTGTGGCGACCCCTGAAGGGAAAAGCCGAAAGGAAAAGAAGAAGAAGAAGAAACAATAAACAATCCTCAACAGACTAATACAGTTCGGTGACGTGACCTATACTAGTAATTAAAACAATTGAATAAACCCTGGAAAAATTGAATAACAATGAATGATAAACATTTTAAATCCATCTATGGTATCTAAAATAAATTCTCTCACTTTAGTAATATTGTAATTTATTATCCTCGGTTCTACTCCGAGCTCCTCCCGAACTTCTCAACTCAGAACTTCTCACAACCGATTGCTCTTCATCATCATAAAAGCAAACAATCAAACAAACCCATGTAATTGTCTTTGTTTTGACTTGATGTAATTATTTTTGAATAAAAATAAATAAATAATTGATGACAGATTTATGGAAAAATTTTCACCTCGACGGCATTTAAAAATATAATGAACTCAAATCAGGATCAGAATGAAAAGGTTAAATATCCACAACCACTTCAATATAAAAACAAAATAGATCAACAAAACACACTCTCGGATTCATTACTCACAGCACGGAGACCCGGTCAAGCATGACGTCACCAGATGACGTGCCCCGCGTCAAAGAATTTCTTCTGAACATCAGAGTGAAGGACAAACAAAAAGTCGAGACCACGAGCCTCGGAAATAGTGTTGAACTTCCGAACCTTCAGTTTCACTCCATTATTCATTCAACTACACCATTTAAAATATCCCATTGTTCTTCACATCACCATTATTATTATTATTATTATTATTATTATTATTACTACTACTACTATTATTTATTTATTTTTTGTTACTCGTGTTATTAATGATTTCATAATTATGATGCTGATAATATAGCTAATTTTATATTACTGAGATTGTAATGTATATTATTTTGTATTATTATTATAATATATTACTATTATTGATATCATTATTGATCATTATTCCCATTACTATGAAGTCACTGCCCTGCTTTTGTGCATCATTTTCTTTTATACGTTTTTCTTGTTAACACACAGCGTGCACACGCAAAGTGAAAAAAGATTTGCTCTTTAATCAAGTGACATTTTTACAGATTTTTGGCACGAGTGGCATCGGATCAGCACTGTGGCCTGATAGCCCGGTTTGCAGACCCGGCGCAGCTGATCTCAGAATAATTTCTGAAAATGATCTGCACTCCTCAGGGCAGTGATAGTCTAGTGGTATAAGGTGCCGGATCGCTGATCCAAAGGTTTGGGGTTCGAGTCCCAATCTCCACAAAGCTGTCACTGTCCCCCCCCCAGTGCACTAACTGGGTTATCAAAGGCGGGCCATGTCTGTCCCTGTCTACGGTGAGAGGTTGATGTAAAAGAACTATTGCTGACTTTCGTAAAGAGGAGCTGCAAAGCCGTCAGCGTGTTTCTGTCCTGCGATGGCCTGGCGAGCTGTCCAGGGTGTGCTCTGCCCTCGCCCTGAGTTGGCTGGGATGGGCACCAGCCTCCCCGCGACCCTAATTAGGATGAAGCGGTTACAGAAAATGAACTGAACTGAATGTGCACTCCTGTTATTAAGTCCAGTTCAGTGTGTTGATGTTGATGCGCGTTTCTAAACAACGTTAATAGGTGTGTTGTTAAACCCAATAACTTAAATAACAAGCTTGAAATGTCGCCGCCCATTTCCCCCTTTATTGTTGTTTCTCTGGACTGGGAGTGTTCTGATGAAGAAGAAATCTGAGAGTGCGGTTCTGAGAATGAGCTCCCAAAGCTTTTTCTCAATAAATCAATAAAGAAGCTTTTGTGCTTTTGTGCAAAGCTGTGATGAAGGCAGTTTTGTCTTTAATTAGATTCAACAATAGAACATATCTGACCACTTTTAATTCATTTTTCTAACTTTAATACACTAAAGTTAAGACTTTATATAAATAATTTCTAGTAAGTGGCCCCGCCCCTCCTATATTTTTGTTTGTGGCCCTCGGTGAAAAAAGTTTGGACGCCGCTGAATTCGAGTCTGCACTTGTGTACATATATTAGAACAGATCAAAATGTTTTAAGATTATATATTTATTTATTCATTCATATTTATATATTTATTGTTTTATGGATGGGACTTGCTGATATAAAAATAAATTAAAATACAAAAAAAAAAAAAAAAATTTGAACATGTCTGTTCAAAGTGGACCCTGCATTCTAAGGCCAACTTCAAGGCGGTGCAACTGCCCTCTTGCCCACAGCGACCCATTTGGACGTCTGTCAGGAGATTTTTCACGATTGGGAAAGCTACAAATTCATGGCTAGTAAATACTTGCATTCAGGATGTTGAACACGCATGAACATTTATATATCATATTGATGAGAGAGAGAGAGAGAGAGAGAGAGAGAGACAGAGAGAGAGAAAGAGAGAGAGAGAGAGAGAGAGATAGAGATTTGGCTTTTCCTCTTTTTTCGGGGGTCGCCACAGCGAATAATTTGCATGTTTGATTTGGCATATGGATTCTTCATGTATATTTTGTAAATAAAATACAGACGCTCCCCAACTTACGAACGAGATGCATTCTGAAAGGCCATTGGTTAGATGAATTTGTTGGGGAGTCGTTACACGTGCCATGTCATGCAGTTTGTCACAGAATGACCCGCCATCGGTTTCATGATTTTGGAGAAAGAAAGTTCCTGACTTCACAGTTAGCTTGATCATTTATGGTGCATTTAGATTTTCACCTTGTACCAATAAATGATACATTCAATAGAACTAAACAAGATGATTATGCAGAGAGAGAGGGTGTGTGTGTGTGTGTGTGTGTGTGTGTGTGTGTGTGTGTGTGTGAGAGAGAGAGAGAGAGAGAGTATAGGTTACTTAGACAAGCTTTAAACATATGTTCCCTATACGAGTTTGTACTGTATACAATCTCTCTCTCTCTCTCTCTCTCTCACACACACACACACACCCTCTCTCTCCCTCTTACACACACACACACACACACACACACACACACACAGCTCCTACACTGTGTGCTGCGCACTCTTTCATCGCCTGTTCCACATTACAGTGGTTTGTAAGTTTTTTGTCCTCCCCTGGTGCAGGTCTCTTATAGCCCAGGGAAAGATTTTCTCAACAAGACTCATTATAAACAGAATAATGTGGATTCTACACACACAGATTCCTGATCATATCAAGTTTACACATCCTTGCTTACCTTCATTCATTCACTTTCTAAGCCGCTTAATCCTAATTAGGGTCACGTGGAGACTGGCGCCCATCTCAGCCGACTTTGTGCAGGGCAGGCCATTGCAGCACGACATTCATACAATCATTCTGACTCACAGTCACAGCTTGGGGCGATTTAGACCCAGTGATGAATCTCCAAAAAGCTCTGATGGAGAAACTGACTGGGAAAGATCTTCTGTTTATTCCAGATTAGAGCAGCGACATCCACCTGCTTTTATAAAAACGCTTGAATGGGATTAAATATCTATTCAATCGGCGGCCCGGGGGCCGGGTCTGGCTGAGGCGGTTTGTACCTGCACTTTGGGTCGATGACTCTAATATTTAAAAAGAAATAAAATCTGAATGTATATTATTTAAAAATGAGTGATAAATGAAAAATATCTGAAGTGAATATTTGCGGATATGATTCTGAGTCCCAGTCGTCACCCGGTTTGCGCCGCCCGTGCTCGGCCTCTGCCCGCCATGTGTTCTTCAGTCTGAGAGATTTTTAGCAGAGCAGCCTGGAAACATCAACCAAATGTGTTTTTCTCGTGAAACGCGGAGACTTTACTGCGGGGAACAGGCGGTTTAACAGTGAATACACAGAGAAGGATTTCTGTGCTGCTCGAAGTCGTGTATCTGCTGTGCAGCGACGCTCAGAGATCAGATTTCCACCGAGTTCATTTCGATCTGGGATCAGTAATGATCTCTATGTAGAGGATTCGCGGTGGGCGTGACTTCAGTTGTCATATTTAACCCTGCTGCGTTCAATATTAATTAATATGCACGAGTTTTTCGTGATATAAAAGGAATTGGATTAATCTCAGTGTTTGTGTTTTAACACCCAAACTGTGAAGGAATTTATTGTAACTGATGAATTTATTCGAATGAGGGAAATGAATTGCACAGAATTATTCCTGAAACTGGACTGAAGCGGTTCCATCCAGTAAAATAGTTGAATCAGACGTGAAGTACTAATCCTGCTGAAACTTCTCTTTACTGCTCAGTTCAAAGAGCATTCATTGGAATTAAAGTTAAAACTAGTGTTCATGCAGCTCAGGTTAGCCGGAGACAGTTCAGGGGGTTCTGTGTTTGTAAGAAACAGCCAAAACTCAGACAACATACAAAAATGTATTTACCATGACACCTCGTCTGTCAGCCTGTCCATCACCATCGCAAACAAGAAGGGGCTCAGAGCTGATCCTTGATGCAGTCCCACCTCCACCTTGAATTCGTCGGTCACGCCGACAGCACACCTCACCACTGTCTTACATCTCTCATACATGTCCAGCACCACTCTGACATACTTCTCTGCCACTCAAGACTTTCTCATGCAATACCACAGTTCTTCTCTTGGCACCCTGTCATATGCTTTCTCCAGATCCACAAAGGCACAGTGCAGTTCCCTCTGACCTTCTCTGTACTTCTCTATTAACATCCTCAAAGCAAACATTGCATCTGTGGTGCTCTTTCTTGGCATTAAACCAAACTGTTGATCACAAATGCTGACCTCTGCCCTTAGTCTAGCTTCCACTATTCTTTCCCATAACGTCATCGTATGGCTCATCAACTTCAACCCTCTGTAGTTGCTGCAACTCTGCACGTCTCCTTTGTTCGTAAAAATGGGCACCAACACACTTCTCCATTCGTCCGGCAACTGCTCACTCTCTAGGACCTTGTTGAATGTTCTTGTCAGAAAATCTACTGCTACCTCTCCTAGACACTTACATACCTCCACAGGTATGTCATCAGGACCAACTGCCTTTCCATTCTTCATCCTCTTCAGTGCCCTCCTCACTTCACCCTTACTAATCTTTGCTACTTCCTGATCCTCAATGCTCACCTCTTCGAATCTTTTTTCTCTCTCTCATTTTCCTCATTCATCAGCTCTTCAAAGTACTCTTTCCATCTTCCCAGCACACTTCTGTCATCAGTCAATACAACAGTAATCCAATTTCCATCAGCACCCTGTTGGTTGATAGCACTGATGGCGGTCGTTGTTAAGCCGGGCCTCGACCGATCCGGTATGAGTTTAGACTTTCTGGTTTGCATTTTGTATTTTGGCAAAAGTTCTACGCCGGATGCCCTTCCTGTCGCAACCCTCTGCATTCCTCCAGGCTTGGGACCGGCATAAGGGGGAGAGACACTGGTTAGTGCCCCCCCGCCTCATGGCTGCATTACGAGACGACATGAATGATGGTTGCGTTTTGGAAATGACTGAACCAGAACAATATTAACAGAGATGTAATTCTGCTCAAGTTTGGATCCTTCCTCAGATCAGTGAGAGCACCATGATGCAGATGATGATGGTGATGATGATGATGATGATGATGAAGGTTAACTGAAAGGCACCGTGAGGTATCAATGTGATTGGAAACTGTGTTACTCGTCCCTTTTGTGTGAACTGGGCTGCTGCGCTGTTCTGTGATGTCGGGCCACGTACTGATGTGATGCGCTCTCTGCACTGTGTCTCTGTCCCGATCCACGGGGAGGTTGGGCGTGTTCATGGGTTTCGGGTCAAGCTGGGCGTCATGATGATGAAGCTCCTTTTGGAGAGTTTCTGATTTCTCCGTGTTGCTCTCAGGCTTCAAAAAGCGTGATGAACTTCCCTGGGAAGAAACCTGCTGCAGGCCGAGTTCTACTTTGTTCTTTCCTTTCCTTGTTTCATGTTATTTCCTGTTTTCTGTGCTTCCTCTTCCTGACACGACTTCCCCCTGTTCTTGTGGAGTATTTTACCCTGTTCTCATGATCACTTTGGCTGTTCCAAATTGCCCATCGGTATGAGTGTGGCTGTGAATGGTTGTGTGGTTGCCCCGCCATGGTTTGGTGAGGTCCTCAGAGTGTACCCCACCTTCATTCAAAATCGATTGAGATAGGCTTCATTCTCCACTGTTATGAACCAATGCTCTTCCCCAAAGCTCCTGGGCCTGGAATTTGAACCCGGGACGTTTGTGCTGTGAGCAGGTGGTGCTGATCACTACAGCCCACTCTGATGCACTGAAGGAAAACAGTGATGATAAAAAGATTTCTATAATTGTGTGCTTTTCACTTCAGTGAGAAGAGTGGAGAAAAGGCTTGTTGGTGAGCGTGATGACCAGGTCTGATTATAGAATGTATGTTCTATGCATTTATAATTACGCTGCCATGTCTTTGAGTTCCTGCTATTTCCTTTTCCGGCTACAAACAGTCGCTTCCACTAATTTATTTGTCCTATGTTGATGAGAATTATCTCAGATCTACAGTGGAATATTGTTTGTTTTTCTCAGCTGTTACACTGATAAAAGTTGTGGGTTCTTTTCGGCAGGTCCGGAAGAACACAGACACAGGAGGCAGCGAGTCGGCTGAAAATTCTGATCTTTTATTCACTTTCTTTAGTGATGAAGTGCGGTGAACAACAAGGACGCGAGAGGAACGGTGAGGTTCCAGCGAGCAGAGATAAAGAAGGTGGAGGATTTTAAGTACTCAGGCTCAACAATCCAGAGCAGTGGAGAGTGGAAAAGAGGTGAAGAAGCGTGTGCAGCCAGGTTGGAATGGATGGAGAAAAGTATCCGGTGTGATGTGTGATAGGAAGGTATCGGCAAGAATGAAAGGAAAAGGGAAAATTGAAAACCACTTTCAGTTCCTTTGTATAATAGTTTTTATGTGAAAGGACAGTTGTGTGATATATAATATATACTGTTCCGACCCCTGGCGTAAAAATCCCTGAATAAAATAATGGTATTGATTGTTAGATATCTGGGAAGTGCCTCTGTTCGTCTTTCAGTAAATCCTCATCATTCAGCCAGAAATCTAAACAGAGCAGGAACACAAATATTATTCAACAATAACCACATGCAGATGCTCCTCAGTGGAAGTGTGAGGGAAACGAACCGAGTGATGTCACTCTGCACTTTATTCTCTCACACGTGATTATCACCCGGCGCGAGCTCCACAGTGCCCTGTACAGTTTGAGTCGGATCACTGTCAGGAACAGGACCGGATCCGTCTCAATCCTGAACCTCAACAGTCTCTTGTGTTTCAGGGAGAATTTGTGATGGAAGTCGTGTTTAAGAACCGAATGAACGAGTGTCTGTAACCATGGTAACGATGATGTTTATATACCATCTCACATGCCATGTGTACATCCTCTGTGCCCTATTTCCTCTGAAAAGGGTTCAATTTAATTCAGCGTTATGTTCTTGTCCCCACTGTGGAGATTTAGTGTTCGGATGAAATGTGGACGAGAACAGGACAAATCCCATCCTGTATGAACTCAATAAGAGGTTTTATTTTCAATCCCAGATGTTTTAGTTCCATCAGCAGGGTTTTTCTGTCTCTTCCTCATGTTGGGTTTTTACTAAAGTGTCCCTTTAAGAATATGATGTAACCGTTTATACTTTGGGAGTTTTATTAAAAACTTTCAGGATTTGATGATTTTCTTTTCTTGTTATTCCATATTTTACAGTGGTACCTCAGCTTACGAAAGTCTCACCTAACGAAAAATTCAGGTCACTAAAATTTTTGTCTCAGGATACGAATCAAGTTCACGTTACGAAAGCGTCATCATGAAAATTCAAACACGCCATTCAAACATTCAAACAACGCACGAGCTGCTCTCCCAATGACGTTCAAACATCCCGCCCCGCTGGCTTCCCATTGGCAAACAACTGAGCTGTCGTTCATGTCGCCCTCACTTGAGCACCATCTTGGACAGGTCCACCTGACACCATCTTGGACAGGGATCCCATTGGCTAAGAGGGATGACGCAGCTCCCTCCCATTGCCTGTTATAGAGCTGAATTCACCATGATGCTTTTCATGTAAAGGACAGAGTTACTGTTGTTTTAGGCTTTATTTCCTGACTCAGGCTTTTAACCTTCCATGCACATTTGTAAAATTATAGCTCTGCTAAGAAGACATGGTCAACACACACACACACACACACACACACACACACACGTGCACGCACACACACACTCGGGTATTGTACACATCCCCCTTTCAGGGGGATCTAATCATTTCAATACTGAACACAGCACTAGGCAGGGTTGCCCTTTGACCCCACTGTTATTTACTCTTGCAATCGAGCCCTTTGCCGCCACCATTACACAAGACCCCAGTATTAGTGGAATCTTCTTAAAGGGGAAATGAAACGCCGACTAAATAAGTTATCAGTAGCTTAAGTACAGGTTATTGAAGTGATTGTGGTTGAAATTTTATATCATAAATAAACCATTGCGCACACAGCGGTGTTGTTTTATGTGCTTGTCGTATAAGTTATCGACCCGAAAGCCGCCATTGCTAAGTGCCTGTCTACACAAATTTACCGTGATGTCACGGTGGAAATATGGTGCATGCATATCACACATATGATTATAAACAACATGGAATCTCACACCAACAACACACAGAGTTTTCCAGCAGAAGACAGTTATTTTTCGGAAGATAAAGGTGATATGGGGGAGAGGAAATGCCTGCTCATCCACTGGCATATGTGACGCGCTCCACAGAATGTAGTGTCGCAACTGACACCGGAGCTTTTGAGACAAAACGCCGCTTATCCGGACTTGCGATCTGTCAAGTAAGTGCGTGTGCTTTGAATACTTGTTTAGTACTCAACATTCACTTTCTTACTTGACAGATCAGAAGTCCGGATAAGCTGCGTTTTGTCTCAAAAGCTCCGGTGGAGTGCGTCACATATGCTTTCGAGCCTATCCGACGGAATATCGCCAACGTTAGTCCAAGAACCCCGGCTGAATCTAACACTGAGAGCCATAATGGGGATATTGCCAGTGATCACGATATTGACAGTGATCACGGACATGCCGGTGAACATGACCAGATCGGCAATTTTATGTGCAGTTGTAACAATTGTACTCCGTTACCACAAATGTCTCGCTGCCAGGACACCGTGCTTGACCACCTCTTGCGAGCTGAGGGGGAGCTGACCTGCAGAACAAACCACAGACTGTTTCCTATGCGGTGCCTTGAAAGAGATATTTTAGAGGTGGCCATAGTCTCCATGAGAGCTGTCCGTGCTGAAACCCTCGAACGCCCCATAAATAGTCGGTAGGTTTACAGATCAAGTCAGAATTCTCATGTTATTATCTATAGTTGTCATGTTATTATCTATGGCTGTCATGTTGTCTATGGTTGTGTAATATAGTCGGCCCCCAACTTACGAAATGAATCGTTCCAGAGCCCTTTTCGTATAGCAGGGATTTCGTAAATAGGGGTCACATCTTACATGTTAAACGCCTAATTCGTCCCAAGGCTCCAGTCTTTGGCCTGGTATTAAATCAACACAACAATAGATTGGCTCGTGCAGCTCGCTACAGATGCAGTTTGCTAGCTCTGGCTTGTCCACTCTCTCACTATCCAATCAGAGGGCGTGAAAGCGCTGACGTTTTCTGTCCGCCTCATAGAAGGCCTCGGTGTCGCCAACTCTAAATTGGTTAAAGCAACAGTTTTCCCGACACTTATTTTATGCTGCAGGGCCCACACAACTGATTATGAAGGTCTCCGGGTAGATTTCTGACCTGGCAACAAATACTGACTGAAATATGATTGGTTAAATGCTTAAATATGAAAACACACATCTGGAAGCAGCGCAACCAGAAAAGCAATGAAAGGAAACTGACAGACAATTTGGAATTATTTAATAAGTATTCATGGATAAAATACTAGTCCTTCTCAAAAAATTAGCATATTGCGATAAAGTTCATTATTTTCTGTAATGTACTGATAAAAATTAAACTTTCATATATTTTAGATTCATTGCACACCAACTAAAATATTTCAGGTCTTTTATTGTTTTAATACTGATGATTTTTGGCATACAGCTCATGAAAACTCAAAATTCCTATCTCAAAAAATTAGCATATCATGAAGTCCAGTGTCAAGTACCCACAGTCAGTGATGGTCTGGGGTGCCATGTCAGCTGCTGGTGTTGGTCCACTGTGTTTTATCAAGGGCAGGGTCAATGCAGCTAGCTATCAGGAGATTTTGGAGCACTTCATGCTTCCATCTGCTGAAAAGCTTTATGGAGATGAAGATTTCATTTTTCAGCATGACCTGGCACCTGCTCACAGTGCCAAAACCACTGGTAAATAGTTTACTGACCGTGGTATTACTGTGCTTAATTGGCCTGCCAACTCTCCTGACCTGAACCCCGCAGAGAATCTGTGGGATATTGTGAAGAGAAAGTTGAGAGACACCAGACCCAACACTGTGGATGAGCTTAAGGCCACTATCGAAGCATCCTAGGCCTCCATAACACCTCAGCAGTGCCACAGGCTGATTGCCTCCATGTCACGCCGCATTGAAGCAGTCATTTCTGCAAAAGGATTCCTGACCAAGTATTGAGTGCATAACTGAACATAATTATTTGAAGGTTGACTTTTTTTGTATTAAAAGCACTTTATTGGTTGGATGAAATATGCTAATTTTTTGAAATAGGGATTTTTGGTTTTTCTTTACTTTTTTTGCCAAAATTATAAATATTAAAACAATAAAAGGCTTGAACTACTTCAGTTTTGTGTAATGAATCTAAAATATATGAAAGTCTAATGTTTATCAGTACATTACAGAAAATAATGAACTTTATCACAATATGCTAATTTTTTGAGAAGGACTAGTGCATACATATGTGTGTGCATTGAAATGTTTCTGGATCAGGTGATCTCGTTGACTTTAACTTGTAATTGTTGTTCTGTTGTGTTTCCTTAAATCAAGAGTGTAAAGTCTTCCATCCCGAACCCTTGGAGCTCTGAAGGTCACTATTCAGCAGGAGATTGTTGCTGTTCCACCCGACATGACCCTTCGAGCCACCACGGCCCTTAAAAATCACCTGGAAGAGCGGAGATATGATGAGCACCATCATTTGGAGGATCATCTTTCAGACAAACGTTTCATGTAATAATTTTTCTATATTTTAATAATAATTCTTTTTAAGTTTCCCTTGAATAGTGGGAGCTTGTGGGTCACTCTGTACTTAATTGTCCCACATGACCATGTTTTTTATTCCAAGCGTTTACCTTTTAAACAACTGGAGCAAAGCCAAGCGTTCACCACAAGAGAAAATCACTTCACTCTCACATTTTTAGGCATCTGCAGACAGATTAATTCCTTTGTCCACGGTGTATATTGGCATCGATTTTTAACCAACAACCACACTATCAGCCTCGAAAAACTTTCCTGAGTTTCAGTGGAGGAAAACACACACACACACACATATATATATATATATATACACACACATATACAGGTCACAGTTCGATGATTGACTTTGTAGTCGTGTCATCGGACTTGCGACCATATGTTCTGGACACTCGGGTGAAGAGAGGAGCTGAGCTGTCTACCGATCACTACCTGGTGGTGAGTTGGCTTCGGTGGTGAGGGAGGTTGCCTTCCAGACCTGGCAGGCCCAAGCATGTAATGAGGGTCTGCTGGGAACGTTTCACGGAGTCCCCTGTCCGAGAGGCCTTTAACTCCCACCTCCAGCACCACGTTCCGGAGGAGGCGGGGGACATGGAATCCGAATGGACCATGTTTCGTACCTCCATTGCTGAGGCGGCAGCCCATAGCTGTGGCCGTAAGGTCATCGGTGCTTGTTGTGGCGGTAATCCCCGAACCCGGTGGTGGACACCTGCGGTGAAGGGGGCCGTCCAGCTAATAAAGGAGGCCTATCGGGTTTTATTAGCCTGTGGGACTCCTGAGGCAGCAAACGGGAACTGGCAGGCCAAACGTGCTGCAGCCGAGGCTGTCGCAGATGCAAAATCTCGGGCGTGGGAGGAGTTCGGTGAGGTCCTACAGAGTGATTATTGGTTGGCCTCAAAAAGGTTCTGGGTCACCATCCGACGCCTCAGGAGGGGGAAGCAGTGCTTCACAAACACTGTTTACAGTGGAGGTGGGGAGCTGCTTACCTTGATTGGGGATGTTGTCGAGAGGTGGAGGGAATACTTTGAGGACCTCCTCAATCCCACCAACACGCCCTCCGTGGAAGAGGAAGACCCTGGGGGTTCGGGTGAGGGTCCGCCCATCACTGGAGTGGAGGTCACTGAGGTTGTCAAAAAGCTCCTCGGTGGTCGAGCTCCGGGGTTGGACGAGATCCGCCCGGAATATCTCAGGGCTCTGGATGTTGTAGGACTGTCTTGGTTGACACGTCTCTGCAACATCGCATGGTCATCAGGGGCTGTACCTCTGGATTGGCAAACCGGGGTGGTGGTCCCAATTTTTAAGAAGGGGGACCGGAGGGTGTGTTCCAATTATCGGGGAATTACACTCCTCAGTCTACCTGAGAAAGTCTAAGCAGGGGTACTAGAGAGGAGGATCCGACCGATAGTCGAACCTCGGATTCAGGAGGAACAATGTGGTTTTTCTTCCTGGCCGTAGCACTCTTGACCAACTCTATACGCTCCACAGGATTCTGGAGGGGGCATGGGAGTTTGCCCAATCTGTCCACATGTGCTTTGTGGATTTGGAGAAGGCTTTCGACCGTGTCCCTCGAACGATCTTGTGGGGCCTGCTCCGAGAGTACGGCGTTCCGGACCCATTGCTAGGAGCTATTCGGTCGCTGTATCACCGGAGCCAGAGTTTGGTCCGTATTGGTAACAGCAGGTCGGATTCGTTTCCAGTGGGAGTTGGAGTCCGCGAAGGCTGTCCTTTGTCACCGATTCTGTTCATAATTTTTATGGATAGAATTTCTAGGCACAGTCGAGGCGATGAGGGGTTCTGGTTTGGTGGCAATTGGATATCGTCTCTGCTTTTTGCGGATGATGTTGTCCTTTTGGCTTCATCAAGTGGGGCCCTCCAGCTCTCATTGGAGCGATTCGCAGCTGAGTGCGAAGCAGCCGGGATGAAGATTAGTACCTCCAAGTCCGAGGCCATGGTTCTCAGTCGGACAATGGTGGAATACACCCTCCGGGTTGGGAATGAGGTCCTGCCCCAAGTGGAGGAGTTTAAGTATCTTGGGGTCTTATTTACGAGTGAGGGAAAGATGGAGCGAGAGATCGACAGACGCATCGATGCAGCCTCTGCTGTTAAGCGGTGCCTGTACCGGTCCGTCGTGGTAAAGGAGGAGCCGAGCCGCAAGGCGAAGCTCTCAATTTACCAGTCAATCTACGTTCCAACCCTTACCTAATGTCACGAGATTTGGGTAATGACCGAAAGAACAAGATCACGGATACAAGCGGCTGAAATGAGCTTCCTTCACCGGGTGGCGGGGTTCTCCCTTAGAGATAAGGTGAGAAGCTCCACCATCCGGGGAGAGCTTGGAGTAGATCCGCTGCTCCTCCGCATTGAGAGGGGCCAGTTGAGGTGGCTCGGCATCTAGTCAGAATGCCCCCCGGACTCTCCCTGGTGTGGTGTTTCAGGCATGTCCAACCGGGAAGAGACCCCGGCGTTGACCTAGAACACGCTGGAGGGACTATGTCTCTTGGCTTGTCTGGGAGAGTTGGAGGAAGTGGCTTGGGAGAGGGAGAGGGATGTCTGGACCTCTTTGCTGAGGTTGCTGCCCCCGCGACCCGACCCTGGTCGAAGCGGAAGATGATGATGATGATGATGAATTTATTTGAAATTAATGTTGATATTATTTTATAATGTTGTGTTTATAATAATTGATTTATGGGTGTTTTATGAGATACAGTAATGGTATTTATGGATGTATCGTACAGTATGAGCGTCCTATGTCACATGTCACTGTAACAACTTGCGTTCGGCCGTCTGGAACCAATTAAAAAAGTAAGTCGGGGAACGTCTGTATGTACACACACACACATATATATATATATATATATATATATATATATATATATATATATATATATACACATATCATCATCATCATCATCATCCGCTTAGTCCAGGGTCAGGTCACGGGGGCAGCAACCTAGGTCCACGCGTCCCTCTCCCGAGCCACTTCCTCCAACTCTCGCGGGGGTTCTAGATTCTGCTACTACTACTACTACTAGGTTCACTAGGTTCTGGGGGGGGGGGGGGGGGGGGGGGGGCACGACCCAGTGTCTCTCCCCCTGTCTCCTCCCAAGCCCGGAGAAATGCAGAGGGTTGTGTTTCTTTTTTATTTTTTATGCTGCTCACAAGCAAACTAAATAGCTGTGTGGAAACATAGTATTAAGTTGCACAAAGATTATGAATGGTTTACTTGAGAATAAATTTGTTATTGGCTGCACTTCACACAAAAGCACAAGAATATCAATTTAGATTCAAGTTTTGCAAGTTACAACACACCACATGTACAAGAATTGAAGAAGCATCACCATATATTGCATTAAAGACTGAAGAAAAAGTCGAACAACTAAAGGACAAGAAGGGCCCTGAAAAGTCTTTTACGGACTTGTTAAATGGCCCGGACCCAGGTAGACCCAGGTAGGAAGGGCATCCGACATAAAACTAACACCAAACTTTTATGATGCAAATCAGAAGTATTACCCCTATACCAGATCGGTCGAGGCCCGGGTTAACAACGACCACCATCAGTGCTGTCAACCAACAGGGTGCTTATGGAAATTGGACTACTGTTGGTCAAAGACGTCAAAGAAGGAGAGATGAGAGGCGTGTCCGTAGGCAGACAGAGAAGAGGAAAGGCATGAGTCTCGGACTGAGAGTAGGGAATTTGAATGTTGGAACTAAGCAAAGAAAAGATAGAGAGCTGGCTGACATGATGCAGAGAAGGAAGGTGGACATACTGCGTGTTCAGGAGACCAGGTGGAAAGGTAGCAAAGCTAAAAGCTTAGGAGCAGGGTTTCAGCTGTTATATCATGGTGTGGATGGGAAGAGAAATGGAGTAGGAGTCATCTTGAAGGAGGAGTTTGTCAAGAATGTTCTAGAAGTGAAAAGAGTGTCAGAAAAGTGTGATGTGTCTCAAGTTAGTAATTGAAGGCGTGATGTTCAATGTTGTTAGTGCTTATGCCCCACAGGCAGGATGTGAGCTAAAAAAGAGAGATTCTGGAGTGAGTTAGATGAAGTGATGCAGAGTACCCCCAGAGGTGACAGAGTGGTCATTGGTGCAGACTTCAATGGACATGTTGGTGCAGGCAAAAGAGGGGATGAGGACATAATTATGTCAGCGTACTACATAGGTAGGAAAGAAAGAAAGGAAAAGAAAAACTGTTTAACTGACCAAAGCAGATTGGTGTGGAAATTTGGACCAACAACAAAAGGACGAGGAGGATGAGGATACAAATTCTCGAGCATGTACAAGTATTTATAGTCCTATCTCAGCCAAGGATTACATTTCTGCCACAGGTGGGAGTTTGGACAAATCTTTAGTATTTGGAGATGATCCGGATCACATTCGATATTGAAAAAAAAAGGTAAAAGTGAAACAATGTAAAACGGCTGAACATAAGTCGGGGAGCGTCTGTATGTATGTGTATATATATAATATATATATATATATATCCCCTGAACCCTCCAGCAAGGGTGCTGACCCCACACTCCCGCAGGGGGCCGAGGCGGCCCCCTTGACCCCTGCCAATTTTTCCTCCTTTTCCATAAAGGCCTGTTCTCATTCCTGTATATGTATTCTAACAATTATCAAAAATTGCATAAAAAATACTCGGTACATGTATTAGAAGTACAATATGCAAACCACAAATGACAATATATTATATATACACTGCAAGACATCCGGCCATTTCCAATGTTCCATTTACAAATGTAATTATAAACAAGTGCTGTTAGTGCTAATTATAATTATTCATTCCTTCAATAACTAATGGGGACTTATTCAATGAAGATATCCAAGAAAGTACTTGTTCAATATCGATAGGCAGAAAATCTTTGAGTATCTTTTAGTAAGTATATAATGTTTACAACGTTAGCTTGGATTAACCATTGAGTTCTTACCAAAAAGTAAGTTCTATCAACAAGGACAAACAGGGCATAAACTGAGTGCAGAAATGTTTGTTGATGAAAATAACAGTTTTCTGGGATGTAGGTCCGTCACCGGGCATGACCGTCTGAACCAAATATAAACACAGGCGCTTTGCCTTACTTACCGGGGACTTTGTTGGACTCGGCTTGCGAGCTTTCTGCGCTCTTTACATGAGTAAACCCGCGCATGGCGAGTGACTGTGTGCCCTGTGGGGGGGCATCATTTGGTTTTCTTTGTTTTACGCGTGAGAGCGAAACCAATGAAAGCTGGAAGTTCATTGGACACAAATATTGAGCTCAGATAGCAGTATCCTTTGCCACTTCGCAATTTGAGCACCGTGGTCTTGGTACATTGCGATATTTTAATTATAATAAAAAAATATATTCATAAAAAAATCAAAATTCGTGCTGAAACTCACATGTAAGCAAGCGGAAGGCAGGGACCCAAGGCAAGCTGCATCCATTGTTTCCAAACGACAGACTGAAATGCCCCTCCTCCCCAGTTCAGGAAGGGACTGCCCACTCAACTCAATCTCGCAAGCTGATTGGCTTAGATACGTCACGCTGTTGCCTCCTGCCCACTCAACTCAACCTCGCAAGCTGATTGGCTTAGACACGTGATGCTGTTGCCTCGCACATTCCCACAGGATTTTTTTGTGATTTTGTGATCTTACTGAGCCCCTTCTTGTTTGCTATGGTGATGGACAGGCTGACAGATGAGGTGAGACAAGAATCTCCATGGACTATGATGTTTGCAGATGACATCGTGATCTGTAGTGAGAGCAGAGAACAAGTTCAGGAAAATCTAGAGAGGTGGAGGTATGCCCTGGAAAGGAGGGGAATGAAGGTTAGCCTCAAAAAATCAGGATACATGTGTGTGAATGAGAAGGACCCAGGAGGAAAGGTGATGTTACAGGGAACAGAGATAACGAAGGTGGATGATTTTAAGTACTTAGGCTCAACAATCCAGAGCAATGGAGAGTGTGGAAAAGAGATGAAGAAGCGTGTGCAGGCAGGCTGGAATGGTTGGAGAAAAGTGTCCGGTGTGATGTGCGATAGGAGAGTGTCAGCAAGAATGAAAAGTGTACAAGACGGTGGTGAGGCCAGCGATGTTGTATGGCTTAGAAACAGTGGCGCTGAGGAAAAGGCAGGAGGCAGAGCTGGAGGTAGCGCAGATGAAAATGTTGAGGTTCTCTCTGGGAGTAACGAGGATGGATAGGACCAGAAATGAGCATATCAGAGGGACAGCCCATGTAAGATGTTTTGGAGACAAAGTCAGAGAGGCTAGATTGAGATGGTTTGGACATGTACAGAGGAGGGATAGTGAGTATATTGGCAATAGGATGCTGAGGTTGGAACTACCAGGCAGAAGGCCTAGAGGAAGACCAAAGAAGAGATTTATGGATGTGGTGAAGGAAGACATGAAGGTCGTTGGAGTCAAAAAGAAGATGCAGAGGACAGCGTGAGATGGAGGCGGATGATTTGCTGTGGCGACCCCTGAAGGGAGCAGCCGAAAGGAAAAGAAGAAGAAGAAGAGACTGTATAGTGTTTGTGGGGCAGTGGTAGTCTAGTGGTATTGGGCGCTGGATCGCTGATCCAAAGGTTGGGGGTTCGAGTCCCACTCTCCACAAGGTTGTCACTGTCACCCCCAGTGCAGCTAACTGGGTTATCAAAGGCAGGCCATGTCTCTCACTGTCTATGGTGAGAGGCATGTAAAAGAACCATTGCTGACTTTCGTAAAGAGTAGGCTGCAAAGCCGTCAGCATGTTTCTGTCCCTTGTTAAAAAGGGTTGTGACAGAAAGGGAATCCGACGTAAAAATCTCTGCCAAATCAAACGTGCGAATCAGATGATTCACTGTGGTGATTCCCAAGTAAAAGGGAAAAGCCGAAAGGAAGACTGACTGACTGTATAGTGTTTGTGAATGTCCTGCACCGTGGAGAAGAGCTATTGTCAGAGGTGAGTACAGTACTTAAAGTATTTATATCTAAATTCTATTTAAATATGAATACATTACAGTATTTATATATGCATATAACTATGTAACGTTTAATATACACTTCTTGATATTGTATAGATGCGAAAACATATAGAAATGAGACAACATGGTAGAAATGAGACAGCGTTCCTACCTCACGGTTTTTTGAATATTGCGGCCAGGTCTGGTTTACATTATCAGTGATAATGATGAGGTCAAGTCGTGCATGATACAGTTCTGCGCATGCTCGGATGATGCGCCACCTTTCGTCCCGCTTTAAAATTTAATATTATGCATTAATAATTATGGCTTCACAATATTCTAATAAAAATACTAGATGCACTTACACTATTCTAATGTTTATGTGTATATAATGTTTAAATAGCTTATTTTGCTCAATATGCAGTTCGATTTCAGTGTTAATGTTTGTGCCAGAACTTAAAACATTAAACTTTCAGAAGTAGATTTTAATCACTTAATAGTTTTTACATTTTCTAAATGTCAATAGCATATTAAATACTACCTTTATGAAATACAAATGTAAATAATTTTAATTATAGAAACATTAAGCAATACTTGATTCAGTATAATAGTGGTACATGTACATGTTGTCGTTGTAGTAATTTATTTAATGTCATTTTAATATCACACTGTGTATGTTTCAGGTTTATAATGCAGTCATGAGGTGGGGGGAGGCACTAACCAGTGTCTCTTCCCCTTATGCCGGTCCCAAGCCCGAAGAAATGTAGAGGGTTGTGACAGGAAGGGCATCCAGCGTAAAACATTTGCCAAGATACAAAATGCAAACTGTAAAGACTGATCGCATACGGGATCGGTTGAGGCCCGGGTTAACAACGACCACCATCAAGGCTGTCAACCAACAGGGTGCTGATGGAAATTGGACTACTGTTGGTCGAAGAAGGAGAGGTGGGAGGCATGTCCATTGGCAGAAAGAGGAGGAAAAGCACGAGTCTAGGACCGAGAGTGGAGACATCGAATGTTGGAACTATACAAGGAAAAGAGAGAGATCTGGTTGACATGATGCAGAGAAGGAAGGTGGACATACTGTGTGTTCAGGAGACCAGATAGAAAGGTAGAAAAGCTAAAAGCTTAGGAGCAGGGTTTAAGCTGTTTTAGCATGGTGTCGATGGGAACAGAAATGGAGTAGGAGTCGTCTTGAAGGAGGAGTTTGTCAGGAATGTTCTCGAAGTGAAATGAGTGTCTGACAGAGTGATGAGTCTCAAGTTAGAAATTGAAGGCGTTATGTCCAATGTTGTTCGTGCTTATGCCCCACAGGCAAGATGTGAGCTAGAAGAGAAGGAGAGATTCTGGAGTGACTTAGATGAAGTGATGCAGAGAACCCCCAGAGGTGAAAGAGTGGTCATTGGTGCAGACTTCAGTGGACATGTTGGTGCAGGCAACAGAGGGGACGAGGACGTGATGGGCAGGTTTGGTATCCAGGACAGGAACACAGAAGGACAGATGTTGATCGATTTTGCAAAAAGGATGGAAATGGCTGTGGTAAATACTTTCTTCAAGAAGAAACAGGAGCATAGGGTGACTTATAAAAGCAGAGGTAGGAGCATACAGGTAGACTTCATCTTGTGTAGGCAATGAAATTTGAAGGAAGTCAGTGACTGCAAAGTAGTAGTGGGTAAGAGTGTTGCCAAACAGCATAGGATGGTGGCATGCAGGATGATGCTGATGGTGAGAAAGGTGAAGAAG
This sequence comes from Plotosus lineatus, assembly GCA_024760905.1. Lineage (NCBI taxonomy): Eukaryota > Metazoa > Chordata > Actinopteri > Siluriformes > Plotosidae > Plotosus > Plotosus lineatus. The sequence goes on along the minus strand of CM045744.1, from coordinate 773,524 downwards.
GCAATGGTAGAGGAAAAGACAAAGTGGTGGAAGCTGAAAAAGGAAGAGTGTCAGGTTGTCTTCAAGGAGGAGTTGAATGTTAGAATAATTGTATATAATTGATCACAGCTTCTCTCTTTGTCTCCTATGTGTGTAATGTTTAAACTGCTCGCTTATCCATTTTAAATGTCTTGTATGTGTGTGAGTGTTGAAACTGTTTGCTGAAGTTGTTTTTAGGAAGTTGCCTAACTGCAGCTGAGCCATGCGCAAACGACTGGACAACCGATGTCTCTCCGACTGCTGGAAGACGTGACATAGAACAGCAATGTTCCATTTAATATGTGAAAGGTTAACATAGAATAACTGCTGTTTAGGATATATGAAACTAGGGACCACCCCCTTTTGAGATAAAAGAGGCTCTCAGCCGGACTTAGCTCAGAGCACCTCGGCCAGTTGTAACTGAGCTCACCCAGCTGCTCTCCTCATGAGTAAAAAATTAACTCTCAGTGTTTTCCTCTCGTGTGAATGTGTTTTATTATGTCTGTGTTGATTTAGAACCTGACATTAAATTGGTCCTTCGAGCCGGATGCCAAGATACCTGAGGATTCCTGCCGACGAGGTGGATACCGGTGAAATCCTTGACCAAGGCAATTCAAAAGTGAATTGAAATCAGACCCATTTTGGGACCGGGAGGATCAACCCGTCAGCAGGGATCTGACGGTTGACGGCGAGCCGAGGAGGAGACACATGGTGAGTTAATTTCTTTTAAAAGTAAAAGTGAATGAGCTCGGTAACAAAGGTTGCATAAAATGGATGAAAAGTAAAAAGACAATTAAATTCTGTGAAACTAAGAGAAAAAAAAAAATAATAAAAAATATATATAAAAAAAAAGAAAAAGGGAGGGCAAACTCCCCTGTCTAAGAGCAAAACCCTGGGTATTCTAGACAATGGCAGGTAAATGAAAGCAACAAGAGGTTGCAGAGAGACAGTTAAATTCTGTGGAAGGGAGGGCGGACTCCCCTATCTATAAACTGAAGAGAGATCGTTAAATTCCGTAGAAAAAGGGAGGGCGGACTCCCCTGTCTGAGAAAAGAAAACGGCCGTGGATGAATGTGTGTGTGAATGGAGGAAATAATCCTTGATTAAATCCTTATATAATACTGTGGGATTAATACAACAAGTTTTTGTGGATGCAGAGGCAAGAATCCTCTGCCTGAAAAGGTAGAAGCTTGAGGGTTACCACAGAAATAATTAATTGTTGTCCCGTAGGAAACCAGTGTTAGGACACCCTAGGTGCAACAAACCACTGGTCCAAATTGGGTTAAAATGGGGGGTAAAAACAGTAAACCTAGAGATAAATTGGAATGCGGTGACTGGAAGGCCATCGAAATTCAAGCACCTGATAAAAATAAATATTTAGATTTATGGGTTAGCAAGTATGGATTCAACGGACAGTTAAATGAAAAAAGACTAATAGAATTACAAGGAGCTATTAGACAAAACTGCATAGAGAAAAAAAAGAAAAAACAAGGATGGAAAGAAGCAGAAGAGTGGATTAAAATGGCAAGTAAAAGGTGTGAAGGAGAAAAACAAGCAAAAGAAAAGAAAGAAAGAAAAAGGAAGAAGAGAAGAAACAAAAACAAGAGAAAGAGAAAGAAAAACAAGTGAAAAAGATAAAAAAAGGCAAAGACAAAAGAAGAAAAGAGAAAACTAAGGAGAAAAATAAAAAAGATATTGAAGAATACGAAGTACTGTACCATAGAAAGAGGATGATGAGACAAGTAGTGGAAGAAGGAGAAAGGAAGTGGCACTGATAGGAGAAACTGAGCGCGCGACACAGAAAGTGTTAGAACCTACGGCCCCACCTATAAATTGCCAGCAAAACGAACTTTATCCTGACTTGACAAATGAAAAAGAGGTACAGCCCCCTCCATATCATTCCTCTCCCGCAAAACCAACAAAAAACAACAGCTCAGGGGCACAAAATTATGCATGGTGCAGACCAGGCAATGCATGTAGATAAAGTAACCATAAAGAAGAAAACAAAAAGAGTAGAAACTTTCTTCGAGGACTGTGGTGACCCTGGAGTATATTATCAGGGGACTAGAGGTAGAGGCCGAGGAAGAGGGAGAGTAGGATTCACTAGGTCTGGTGACGAATGCTGGGCATGGGGTAAAAAGGGGCATTATAGCAGAAACTGTCCAGAACAAAAACAGAATCAAAGCTCTGCGTGACTACCTGTTCCCTATAAGAGCACTGCCTTCCTGAAGCAAACCGAAGCCACCACACAAGCAAAACATGTAAACCAAAATGAAGAAATTGATCCAAATCGAGAAGAAATATTGGCATTGGATAGTCACCGGCCTGAAATAAGCTAATAGTAAATGGAAAAGTAATGATATTCCTATGTGACACAGGTGCATGCAGAACCACCTGCAATGAGCCAATACCAGGACTAAGAAATGGTGATGAAACCTGGTGGTCAAAGCAGCAAACAGCCTACACAGTAACTAGAGGAAAGAGGTCTGATGGTTCTACAAGGACATGGAGAACCGTTTTATTATTATACTCTTGACATTGCGAATAAGCAGCCATGTGCAACAGGAGACACCCTAATGGGAATAGGGAAGTCGTTAACAGTTCCAGGAACTGAAGCCATGAACCCAGACAACTTGCATATTACAATGTGGTTCCACCTTTGTCCAGATCTTGACCATGACTACGAAGGGGCGTTACAAAAGGTCACGCCAACCAGAATAACACTTACCCATATATATGGAGATGAGATGGGAAATGTGTCAATAGCAGCAATCCTGCCTAAACAACTGGTGCCATTACAGAGACAATGGACACCCCCTCATGTGTCCCTATACAAACACAGTACTATGAGTTGGAAGAAATTAGGGGATTTGGTAAAAACGGGGAAAAAAACGCAGAATGGAAAGAGCACCAACCCAATCTGTGGTACAGTCCAAAGACAGGACTCTGGAAAAAGACAATACAATGGACAACCCAAGTTAATATGGGAGTCCACTTACAGAAAAGATATAACTAACTAAATGTCCTGACGCAAGGTGAAGAGGACATGCTCAATGAAGTTACAGAAGGATTGTGGTCCAAAGGACCCGCAGATGTGGGACTGATAAAAGATAAAAAACAGTCCAGATATGTCCAAAAACTGAATACCGTCCTGTATCAGACAGTATCCTCTTAAACCAGATGCCAAAGAAGGAATCAGACCAGTAATTGAAGCATTACTGAAAGCAGGAGTACTGGTGGAGTGTGAGGACTCGCCATGTAATACTCCCATATTTCCAGTTAAAAAAGCAGCACCATCTGTAGGATGGAGAATGGTAAAGGACCTACAAGCTGTCAATAATGCAGTAATTCAGAGAGCCCCCTGTGTGGCAGATCCACATACCCTTTTAAACTGCTTAAGACCAGATGCAACTTACTTTACTGTGGTGGATATCAGTAACGCATTTATCTCAGTGCCTCTTGATAAAAATAGCCAGTTCTGGTTTGCATTCACCTATGGAGGGAAAAAAAAAACTTATACCAGGCTGCCACAAGGGTACTGTGAGAGCCCAACAATTTACTCACAAGTCATGGTCGCGAGTATGGGTAAATTCAACACCCCAGGGGGAAGTTAAGTATTGATGTATGTGGATGACATCCTTCTGGCCTCACCAGATGAACAAACCTGCAGAAAAGATACCATAGCACTCCTCAAACATCTGGCAGCTGAAGGGCACAAGGTCAGTAAAGACAAACTGCAGATGTGCAGAACAACAGTAAAATATTTTAGGCATAATCTGAGTGCAGGAGATAGAACCACTGTGGATGACAGAAAAACAGCAGTATTGCAGGCACCAAAACCAGTGACAAAGAAACAAATGACGTCCTTTCTGGGCCTGACGAATTACTGCAGATCATGGATTCCGAACTATGCGGAAATAACACATCCATTGTACCAGCTAATGTACGAGAAAGAAATAAGTATGTCTACACCACTGCAATGGACACCTGAAGCAGAAGGGGCATTTTGAAGAATAAAACAAATGATGGTCTCAGCAACAGTTCTAGCCCTACCAAACTACAGCAAAATGTTCTATCAAATGGTAGACTGCAAAGGTCATTTTATGACATCTCTACTAGCTCAAAAATGTGGTGATGAACTCAAACCTGTGGCTTACTGCTCATCAAAGCTAGACAGTGTGACGTGTGCACTTCCTCATTGTGTGAGAGCAGTAGTGGCAGCATCAATGGCTGTAGAATTAAGTGCCGGAGTGGTACTTTTCCATCCACTAACACTTAGAGTGCTGCACGCGGTATCAGCGCTGCTGTTACAAATGAACATGATGTTCCTCTCACCAGCAAGACATTTATCGTGCATGGCCACACTGTTGTCTCAACCACATATCACATTAGAAAGATGCACAGCACTAAACCCGGCAACGCTTATGCCAACCCACGAAGATAGGGAGGCACATGACTGTCAAGAGGAAGCAACTACAGTAGCGAAAGTGATAAAAGATCTGATTGATCAACCACGAACAGAAGGGGAGGTGGTTTTTGTAGATGGTTTGTCAAAAAAGAATGAATACGGAAAAACACAGACTGGTTATGCAGTTGTCACAGCAACTAAAGTCCTGAAAGCAGAAAAGCTGCCATCTTCTTATTCCGCTCAAGCGGCAGAACTGAAAGCGCTCACAGAAGCATGTAAAATAATGAAAGACAAACAAGGCACTATTTATACTGACAGTCAATATGCCTATGCCACAGTACACTCATTTGCACAGTATTGGCACAACAGAGTAATGATAACTTCGACTGGCAAACCAGTCACTCATGCACAACTATTAAAAAGATTTGTTAGAAATAGTACAATCACCAAGACAAGGAGCAGTACGCAAATGCGCTGCGCACACAAATAAAACAGATGATATATCCAAAGGAAATGCTTTTGCAGACAGAAAAGCAAAAGAAGCTTCTGAAGGAGAAATTGAAGTATTAACAGTAACAGATGACACTGAGCTTAACAGAGAAATCTTACAGAACATGCAGGAACAAAGCCCAGAAAGTGAAAAGGCATCCTGGATAAAAAAAAGGGGCGCAGATTAAAAATGGGCTCTTTCCCTGTCCCGATAACAAACCGATCCTACCAAAGAACCTATTCTAATGGGCCGCAATTTTGAGCCATGGGTAAAGCCATGTCTCAACAGGAGGGATGGTGGGATAGGTAGACCAGAGATATACTGCCTATGGCTTTAATCTATATAAAAAAAAATTTAAAGCATGCCTAACCTGTGCTAAACACAATGCTCAAGGAAACATGAGCCCTAAAGGAGGGAAATTCCCAGAACAAACCTGGAGATTGGGTCCTTATCAGGAGCATAAAAAGAAAGCATTGGCATTCAGCCAAGTGGGAAGGCCCCTATCAAGTCCTCCTGACTACCCCAACTGCGATCAAAATAGCGGAAAGAGGTACATGGATTCATCTAACACACTGTAAGCGACTCATCAAGGTAGAAGGGCCAACCGAGGCTGAGGCTGAGTCTGGTAATAGTATGGACTCAAATCAATAGGACTGGGTAGATGCAAAAGCCAGTGAAGAAATCAACAAGTCTCAGTCTCTTAGTGGTTCCTCACACCTGGTGGTAACTGACACAGTGTTGGAAATGTGACCACAACAAGAAGACAAAATGATTTCAGGAATCATGAAAACAAAATGTCGGTCAAGATGGAATAGAATGTGACAAACAATACTGGTACCTCTTACACGGCCAAGAAAACGGATGGAATGGACTAGTGGCCAACCCTATTGGGTATGATTGGGGAGGATACTCAAAAACAACGGCAAGCCAATGGAGAGAAATGTTGCAGTTTAAGCCTCAGACAAGCTCGACCTTTCTTGTTACAATTGATAATACCAAGAAAAATATATCTGCCTTACAATGTTCTCTGTATAGTGCTGGACTGGTGCCGAAAATAACACCCTGCCTGCAAACACTTCAGCACGACTCTCACCTGCTGGAGAAGGAAATGGACTGTTTGTGCTGCAAGAACAAATAAAACTACATGACTGGTTCTCAGTCACAACCGGGGTTTCCGGAAGAGGAAACAACTGGCTGTTAATGGCACAGGAAGCCAGCAAAGCAGCCGAACAAGACTGTGTAATATGTATGGGGCCCAGACCAACTTTGCATATCTTTCCAGCAGAAATAACTCCACAATGCCTAATAGACTTAATGAATAATACAGTTCCGACTAATAGGTGTATGACATGGGATAGTGTATATCCTCTTACAGGACCAGAAAAATACAAGCCTATATTTTCTAAAGTAGTAGCTAGAGGGAATTTTTCATGCATCAACATGACTGGTAAAGATCAGATACTAGGAAATTTAAATGCCACTGAATGATGCACTAACATGATTACGACGAAAATTGGTTTTAACCCTTTGTCACGAACTGACATATGTTGGTGGTGTACTACAAAAACGTGGACAGGATAAATTACATCCACTATAATGTTCAAAAACTAGGCAATTGGACACAGACAGGGTTAGAGGCAGTACGTAGCCAATTGGCAGCAACCTCACTAATGGCCTTCCAGAACCGTATTGCATTAGATATGTTGTTAGCAGAAAAAGGGGGTGTATGTGCAATATTTGGAGAACTATGTTGTACGTTTATTCCAAACAACACTGCATCAGAAGGAAGTCTAACACGAGCAAATGAAGGCCTAAGATCTCTTAATAAAAAAATGAAAGAACATTCTGGAGTAGACACCCCAATGTGGGATTCATGGTTCAGTATGTTCGGGAAGTATCGTACTCTGGTATCATTTGTATTAATATCTGCTGCAGTTTTTGCAGCCATCCTTACACTTAGTGGTTGTTGTTGTATCCCGTGCTTACGTTCCATGCTAAATCGACTTATCGTCACTGCCTTCAGTTCTAAGGCAGATGAGACACAGATGTATCCTCTTTTGAAAGATCATATGGAATATAATGAATGTGATAATGTTGATGGAAATGACTGTGAAATACTAAATGGTATGTCTGACTTGTTGCCAGATCCTGAAGCCTATTAAAACAGAAGACATCTCTGTCTGAGTGTAAACAGTTCTGAATAAAATCAATGAAGTTACTGATCTAAAGTCTATGAAAGGATAGTATAATGATGCATTTTTTTTTGTTCGAACTGTGACAAACATGAGGGAAATGTTAGAATAATTATATATAATTGATCACAGCTTCTCTCTTTGTCTCCTATGTGTGTAATGTTTAAACTGCTCGCTTACCCATTTTAAATGTTATGTATGTGTGTGTGTTGAAACTGTTTGCTGAAGTTGTTTTTTGGAAATTGCCTAACTGCAGCTGAGCCATGCGCAAACGACTGGATAACCGATGTCTCTCTGACTGCTGGAAGACGTGACATAGAATAGCAATGTTCCATTTAATATGTGAAAGGTTAACATAGAATAACTGCTGTTTAGTATATATGAAACTAGGGACCACCCCCTTTTGAAATAAAAGAGGCTCTCAGCCGGACTTAGCTCAGAGCACCTAGGCCAGTTGTAACTGACCTGTAACAGACCCGGCTGCACTCCTCATGAGTAAAAAAAAAATAACTCTGTTTTTCCTCTAGCATGAATGTGTTTTATGATGTCTGTGTTGATTTGATGTGGTGTTGTGAAGACCTGACATTGAAACAGGCTTTGGATGATCAGGAAGTGCTTCCAGATGACTGGATGACTACAGCTAATGTGATCAGGGAGACAGGTAGGAGAGTTCTTGGTGTGTCTTCTGGAAGGACAGTAGATAAGGAGACTTGGTGGTGGAATAAGGAAGTGCAGGAGTGTGTACAAAGGAAGAGGTTAGCAAAGAAGAACTGGGACATTGAGCGGACCAAAGAGAGTAAACAGGAGTACAGGGAGACACAGCGTAAGGCGAAAGTAGCAGTGGCTAAGGCCAGAGGGTGTATGATGACTTGTATGATAGGTTGGACAGTAAGGAGGGAGAAAATGATCTATACAGGTTAGCACAACAGAGAAAGAGATGGGAAGGACGTGCAGTAAGTTAGATTGATAAAGGACAGAGAGGGAAATGTATTAACTGATGACAGAAGTGTGCTGGGAAGATGGAAAGAGTACTTTGAAGAACTGATGAATGAGGAAAATGAGAGAGAGAAAATAAGTAGAAGAGGTGACCGTTGAGAAGCAGCAAAGATTAGTAAGGGTGAAGTGAGGAGGGCACCAAAGAGGATGAAAAATGGAAAGGCAGTTGGTCCTGATCATATACCTGTGGCGGTATGGAAGTGTTTAGGAGAGGTAGCAGTAGACTTTCTGACAAGAACATTCAACAAGGTCTTAAGAGAGTGAGGAGATGCCGGAGGAATGGAGGAGAAGTGTGCTGGTGCCCATTTTTAATAACAAGGCAGACTTGCAGAGTTGCGGCAACTACAGAGGGATAAAGTTGATGAGCCATATGATGAAGTTATGGGAAAGAATAGTGGAAGCTAGACTAAGGGCAGAGGTCAGCATTTGTGAGCAATATGATCTGGAGGCTTCACCTGATGACCATATCTAGTTTTGACATCTGCCATGTCAACAGAAGCATTGGTTTTATTGTTTGCATTTTCAGTTAGATCAAGTGTAATGTCCGGGGAGTCAGAATCCAGTTCTAGCAGGGAAATTCTCTGGATGGATCTAGTAAAGATGCCTCTTTCCTTTTTGATTCTCACAGATCGTACAACCCCATCCTTCCCTGGATATAGCTCAATAACCTGCCCCAATGGCCATGATAAACACGGGGAGCCCTCCTCCTTCATAAGAACAATAGAACCAACCTATAGCTGACTTCGGTTAACATTTAAACCCCCACCAAAGGGAAGACTTCTAATGTATTCTGTACTCCATAATGACCAAAATCTATCCATGATCTGCTGATCTTCTGAATACCTAGAAACAAGAGAACTTCGACTACTCTCCACTGTACCATTTATGTTTGGTACTTTAAACCCAGCAACTCATCCAATCAGAAAATGAGAAGGGGTCAAGGGAGTATTATCGAGCTCATCACCAGAGAAAGTCAATGGTCGTGAGTTCACACAGGCTTCAATCTCTGTCAACACAGTATCCAACTCAGTTCTAGTCAATGACTGAATTCCAATGGATTTCTGCAAAGAAGATTTGACCAATCTAACCATACGTTCCCACTAGCCTCCCCACCAAGGTGCTCTGGGAACACTGAAACGCCACTCAGGGGATGCTGATCCTAATTGCCTTTGCAGATGATCTCTAGTGCCGATAAAGGACTTGGCATTATCGGAATACACAATGGAAGGCCACCCTCTCCTAGCCACAAATCTACGCAATGCCAAAACGCAGTCAGCCACTGACTCCAAATGAACCGCTCTGATCACCGCACAGGAGAACAATAGAATGTAGTGTTTCTTTCCAGGGACATCAGAGCAATACAATGGCCCCGCATAATCCATACCCATAACAGCAAAGGGGGTGCTCTCGGAATATGAGCAGCAGGTAATGGAGCCATTGGTTGAGTACCCAACTTAACATCTTGCCTCTGACAAGCCACACACCTTGCCTTAACTGATTTAGCCAAACGCCGGAACTGGACAATCCAGGAAGTACTCCGTATACAAGTAATCATTGTAGCCACACCAGCATGCTTCAACAGGTAGTGGAAAAACCTTACCACCAACAATAACAAATGACCCTTGGGGAGAATGATTGGATGTTTTTCTTCATATGCCAATTCTGAGAACTGGACCCTGCCTCGTACTCGAAGCAACCCATCTGAGCATATGAATGGTGTCAATTTAACAATGGGAGAATTTCGAGGAAGTGGATGGCCTAACCTCAAAGTGCTAAACTCCTATGTGAATTCCTCTTGCTGCAAACAAAGCAGAAGTTTGACCTTGCTAACTGTTATCTCCTCCAAAGACAAATCACCTTTTCTAAGTTCTCCAGGCTTACCACACTTCAGATTGTGAAGGAACCTCAGAATCCAGGACACCACCCTTATGCTTTTCTGGAAAGTTCCTCACCTATGGAAATCTAAGAAACTCTCAGTCTTATCTTGAGAGACTGCTAAAACAACCTTGTCCCTTTCTTCATTCTTGACCACTTCATCATGAATAGGATGTGTCCCATTCCCTGGATCCTGACTAGCAATCAAAAACTCTGGACCTACCAACCACAGTCTAGAAGAAACTAACTCTGCAGCATATATCCCTCTGGTCACTAAATCAGCAGGGTTTTCCTTGCCTGTACAATGGTTCCACTGAGCAGAACTGGTCAATTCTTGAATCTCAGACACCCTGTTACAAACAAAGGGCTTCCACTTGTTAGCATCCCCACGGATCCAACCTAAATGTTACCAACAAAAGCTTTTCACCCCCTCAGACAACAACAAGGCCTTCCGGACAAAAACCAACAATCTGGCACACAACAGCACACCTGTAAGTTCCAACCTGGGCAAGGTCCTCCTTTTAACTAGGGCTACCTTTGATTTCGAAACCACCAATGAAGACTTGACTGTCCCCTTACCCAATTTGCACCTTAGGTACATGCATGCACCGTAACCCCTCTCCGAGGCATCTCTGAAACCATGGATCTCAATGTCAGCCACATCTCTCCATGGGCCACCTGTGGAGCTGCGTGAAATCTTCCACGAACGTATCTGCTCCAAACCTTCTAACCAGATGCAGAATTTCCTCTCCAACTCATCAGGTACTCTATATTCATGAAATACATCAGTTAAACACAGCAATCCAAATTGTACATTGGATACATTCACATTTGACACACAGGACATTGTATTTTGAATTACCCCTGAGACAATCCATCCAAATATGGATTTTTGCAACATCAAATCCTGCACTTGTTGTACCTCAGGTTTAATGAACTGCCAATAGGTATCTAATCCAATTAAGATATCAATCTTGGTTTCACCACCAACATACCCACTAGCCAAATCCATTCCCTGTAAGATTCTGTTTACATCAGCAGGTAGGGTTGGGTGATAGATAGGAACACATATAATAGGCACCTCCGTGGCCACAAGGTCAACCAGGACCCCCCTCAGACCCCTTTAATGATAACTTGTACACAGACCGAGGTCTACTCTGACTTGCACCCTTACTCCCAAAGGCCACATATGACATACTGTGGGTTCCCATGTACTTTGGATCAGCCCTTTGCACAAACTCCTTGCTCACATATGAGCGATCTGACCTGGTGTCAAATAACACATTGCCCTCAACACCATTGACTTTTACCGTGGCCATTTGTAACAATTTTGTAAAAGTTTGTAACTTTTATCTTGGCCATTTGTAACAACACCTGAGGACCTCTCAAATCAGGACTTGTGTTTGACACAGTGACAACACCTGGTAGATTTACTTTATCAGGTTTCTTTTCTGTTACAGTGAGTACAGGATTTTAAATACTAGTGCTAACTGGTTTATCCTTCTCAAAACAAATCAACCTGTGATGTGCCCCTTTGTACACTTGTCCTCACAGACATTAGCCATGTGTTTTTTGCTCAAATACCTGAAACACAATTTGGCCCCCATTATTTTTTTATCTTTCTTTCAACCAAGGGAACCTTCGTTAAACCAAAACACCTTTCAGTTTTATGAGTCTTGTTGCAAAATGCACAGCAAATTGACCCCGAACTTGATTGCAGAGTAGCAGCAGTTCTAGTAGACCGATTCAGTGACTTAAGTTCTGTATTCTTGGCATGCTGCTTCTGAAACACATCTGATTGCTCTCTACGCTTAATCTCCTTCAAGAATTCCAAAAGAAAGTCTAGGTCACTCTCGTGACCTTCTCCATCTCTAGCCCATTCCATTCTGAGCTCTGTGGGAAGCTTAGATAGAATGAGAGGGGGGAAGGAACACACCGTACCCTTCACCATGAACACCGAGCACTTCCAAACTGCAGACATGTTTCAACAGTCTGTCCTGTAGCTTCCACAGTTCCCCAATGCTACACTGTAAGGGAGGCGACAACTCTTGCAAGCTTAGTATGTGGGTAAACACAATTCTCTCTTTCCTCCCGTAACGATCTTGTAGCATTTCTACAGCAACTGCATAATTGTGGGAAGTAGTGGCTAATCCATCTACTACTCCCTTAGCCTGCCCTTGCAGAGAAGATAAAAGATAAGCAAATTTAGTGATATCTGGAATGTCAGTATCACCCACCAAAGCCTGAAATTGGTCCCAGAAAGGCTGCCAGCCTTCCAAATTCCCACTAAACTTGGGCAGCTCAAGCTTGGGAAGACGCACATTCGCAGACGATGAAGTTCCAGAATTTGATGATCTGTCATCTTCAACCGCATTTGTCTCCTTGATCAGTGAGGCACGGCGCTTGGATGCCCTCATCCTAACCTTGTCGATTCCATCCAAAAAAAGGCCAGTATTATTCACATCATCTTCAATTTTGTCCAGTGGAAGAAGTGATTCAACTTTACTCTGCACATCCTCGAATGCCTCTAGCTTCTTGGTCAGAGTGTCCATGGCCACCTCCAAATCATCTCAGTCCACAATTAGAGTTCTAGAATTCAGCCAAATTCTTGACAAACCGAGTCACCCATCCCTTGGCAGCCACCCTGCCTTATCCATTCACTGTCCGACATGATTTTGTTTTTATACAACACAATCCAACAGAATACAGTCTGAGTAATGCTCCAGGTCAATGCACACAACACAATTTCAAGCCAACGTCACCTTAAGAGGGAGTTGGTGCACTGCACTGTGTTTTTCTCCTGGTATTTGAAGGTATGTGAAGCTCCATGCAGCCACTCTCAACTCCTCACACAGTTCCACAACAGCTAACAAATGGCAGGGCCGGTTCCCTGACACAAAGCAAACATGCCCTGTGCAGTTATTGTAGCACACCTGTACTCTCAGTCCCCTCGCCACTCACCACTCACCACTGCCACTCACAGCCGTGATGTGCACTCTCCTGTTCATGGGTGCTGGGCGCCACCATGTTATTTATACTGCCAGTCACGTAGGCCAGCACTGGGTGCCGCTCCCGTCCACGTGCGCCACTCACCGCCGCCACCGCAGTTTCACCTTGAGTCCAGGGACCCGTTTCACTGTACTGTCACCTGTAGACAACTCCACAGCAATCACAGCCCACAACAGCTAACAAAAGGCCGGGCCGACTCCCTCTGGTGTTCGCTTTCCCATCCACATTCGTTGGGTGCCGCCATCTTGCCCAAGCTGCGAGTCACCAAGCTAGTCACGTAGGTCACTCACCGCTGCCAACTCAACATGCCAATACAGCCACCTCGCTGGGTTTTCAGTCCTCAAAATACTGCAACTTGCTTCTCTGTCTAATAAACTCTCAGATTCCCGGGTTTCGGCACCAAAATGTTCATTAAACTACCTAAATTCCCAAACATGGGCAGAGAAAACAGACAAACAGTCTTCTTTCATGAGGATCCAAACTGAGAACGTTTATTGAAAAAGCCACAAGGTGGCACCAAAACTTACAAACAATATGACCCACAGAGGGCAGCACAAGATTACTAAATGACATGAATTTAATCATCAATATCCAACACCACTCACCGCAAGGTTGTCACTCCCCGCATGGTTGTCACTGTGTCCCCATAAAATTTTCACCAGGACCTCAGTCTCACACACACCACACACACTATTCTGACACATTCCAATCTGAAACCTATAAATCACATAATTACAGAAAAATCACAGAACCAATCAGAACCATATTCTACAACAATGTGTTTGCTCCAGTAATCTGATGAATAAATGATTGAAGAGAGCAGATATTTAGTGGAACATCACTTGGACATGAATGAAATAAAAGGAGAAAGTGATAAATGGGCTTGTCGGAGCCTCCTCGCGGCTTCAGAACCTCCTCCGATGCTGGTCCTGTCGGGTGAGGATGGGCACCGATCTCTGACAACGGTTCCTCTCCGGCTCTCTCTTCCACCGACCGGATTCGGCTCGAGTTCTGTGGTTTCTCACCCGCCAGTCCGAATCATCTCTCAGGGTTATTATGGGATGGAGATCCAGAGATTTGATCCAGGGGTCAGAGGTCATTATAATCTGGGTGTAGAAGTGTGTGTCATCTGATTGGCTGATGCACGATGAACACACACTTCTCATGTCTCCAAGTCTGTTTAATGTGTTAGAACTAAATGAGTGATGTGTTTACAAACATGTTCTCTGTTCCCCAACATGGAAATGCAGGAACACCGGAGTCTTCATCACACCCTGAACAGAAAAGGACACCACCAGAATTAATCACCACAAACCGGACCGTGGTACTTCATGATCTCCAGCATGGAATCATCTCTGCTCTGAGAGGAACATCTCCTGTTTATATTCGTCCACATCATTCAAACACACTTTACTGATCACAGAACAGCATTAAAACTGATCGAGAAAGAAAAATCTCCTGAAATAGAAGATAGTGACATTTTATACAACTGCTTCATTCCTAACTTGGGAATCTGATCTTTATTGGAACTAAAGAGAAATTACCACAAACTAACCATCATCAACTTCAATAATTACATTTTTATTATTTCAAAATTTATATAAAACATCTTTACTCACCCCAGTATCTGTAGATTGTAATGTTTATCATCTTTAAGATCAGAGAGCATCTTCACTCCTGAATCTCCGAGTTTATTCCCAGTCAGATTCAGTTCTCTCAGGTGTGAGGGGTTTGATCTCAGAGCTGAAGTCAGAGCAGCACAACCTTCACCTGAAACACCACAACCATACAACCTGCAGAGACACAATGCCACGCCCTTCATCACCAGATTTTTATCTTGGTTTAAGATTTTCTTTTAAAAATGATGTGTGTGTAAAATGATTTTATTATTCAGAATCACATGAGGATTTAATATCACCTGATTATTGTAATTATCATCTCATTAACAATCATACTGAGGATCCATTTAGTTTCTCTCATCTGTTGTGTGTGATATTAAACTATCAGCAGCTGAAGATCAACAGAGAACAAAAGCCTGATCATCAACTTTAATCAGAGACACAGAGGGAGGGAGAGAGAGAGTGTGTGAGAGAGAGAGAGAGAGAGAGAGCCTATGCTATAGCCTATCCTCTGCTGTTAGGCAACGCTCTCACCCACTACTACTTTGCAGTCACTGACTTCCTTCAAATTACATCGCCTGCACAAGATGTAGCCTACCTGTGTGCTCCTACCTCCGCTTTGAAAAGTCACCCTATGCTCCTGTCTCTTCTGGAAGAAAGTATTTACCACAGCCATTTCCATCCTTTTTGCAAAATCTACCATCAGCTGTCCTTCTGCGTTCCTGTCCTGGATAGCAAACCTGCCCATCAGTTCCTCGTCCCCTCTGTTTCCTGCACCAACATGTCCATTGAAGTCTGCACCAATGACCACTCTTTCACCTCTGGGGGTACTCTGCATCACTTCATCTAACTCACTCCAGAATCTCTCCGTCTCTTCTCGCTCACATCCTGCCTGCCTGTGGGGCATAAGCATTAACAACATTGACCATCACACCTTCAATTACTAACTTGAGACTCATCACTCTGTCTGACACTCACTTCTAGAACATTCCTTACAAACCCCTCCTTCAAGATGACTCCTACTCCATTTCTCTTTCCATCCATACCATGGTAAAACAGCTTAAACCCTGCTCCTATGCTTCTAGTCTTGTTACCTTTCCACCTGGTCTCCTGAGCACACAGTATGTCCACCTTCCTCCTCTGCATCATGTCAGCCAGCTCTCTACCTTTTCCGGTCATAGTTCCAACATTCAAAGTCCGTACTTTCAGTCCAAGACTCGTGCCTTTCCTCTTCTCTCTTTGCCTACGGACACGCCTCTCACCTCCCCTTCTTCGACCAACAGTAGTCCAATTTCCACCAGCACCCTGTTGGTTAACAGCACTGATAGCGGTCGTTGTTAACTCGGGCCTCGACCAATCCAGTATGAATTTCTTTGTTGTGACTCGCATGTTTTATTTGGCATTTGTTTACGCCGGATGCCCTTCCTGACGCAACCCTCTGCATTTATCCGGGCTTGGGACCGGCGTGAGGGAGAGACACTGGCTTGTGCCCCTCCCTCACGGCTAGGTATAATGCACTGCAATACAGAAGTGAATATGCAACCATTTTGTCGTTCGTGGGTTTCGAAAGACTGTTGACCGGTCACAAAACTGACCGTCGGGTCATGTCAATTGACGAGGCTTGGGTTAGAGTGGATTATTAAAACCCAACAGCTGGTTCTGGGATTAAATCTCACCTGGCAATGTCTGTGTTAGGTCCTGATATCTTAGAGCCCTTGGCCTTACAAAGCAAACATCCCAGCGGATCCTCTCTGATCCATCAGCCACCCTAGCACACACTCTTACCGTCAGGCACACGGGACAGGAGCATCCGGACTCGCACCAGTAGATTCAGGGACAGTTTCTACCCACAATGCATCAGGATACTGAACTGCTGAAGGACCAGATAGTTTACACCCTCACTGTACATGTACCATGACCTCTGAACTCCAGCCACGGAACTATTACTTTCAGTTTCTCTATTTATCACACTGTGTGTGTATATAACATATATATATTACAACTTCTGTCGTTCATTCATTTTCTGAAGCTCTACCACAGACAGTGAGGGACCTTTTGATAACCCAGTTAACGCACTGGTGGGACATCAGTAAAAACTAATCAGTGGGAGGACACTCCCGCCCATCAACTTTTAGTTGATGTTTTTATTTCTTTTATTTATATATAGTTGCCCCTCTAATGCAGCCGTGGGGGGCACAAACCAGTGTCTCTCCCTCACGCCGGTCCCAAGCCCGGATAAATGCAGAGGGTTGCGTCAGGAAGGGCATCCGGCGTAAAACAAATGCCAAATAAACTATGCGAATCACAAGAAAGAATGACATACCGGATCGGTCGAGGCCCGGGTTAACAACGACCGCCATCAGTGCCGTCAACCAACAGGGTGCTGATGGAAATTGGACTACTGTTGGTCGAAGAGGCGTCCCGAAGAAGGAGAGGCGGGAGGCGTGTCCGTTGCCAGAGAGAGAAGAGGAAAGGCATGAGTCTAGGACTGAAAGTAGGGACTTTGAATATTGGAACTATGACAGGAAAAGGTAGAGAGCTGGCTGACATGATGCAGAGGAGGAAGGTGGACATACTGTGTGTTCAGGAGACCAGGTGGAAAGGTCGCAAGGCTAGAAGCATAGGAGCAGGGTTTAAGCTGTTTTATCACGGTGTGGATGGGAAGAGAAATGGAGTCGGAGTCATCTTGAAGGAGGAGTTTGCCAGGAATGTTCTAGAAGTGAAAAGAGTGTCAGACAGAGTGATGAGTCTCAAGTTAGAAATTAAAGGTGTGATGGTCAATGTTGTTAGTGCTTATGCCCCACAGACAGGATGTGAGCGAGAAGAGAAGGAGAGATTCTGGAGGAGTTAGATGAAGTGATGCAGAGTACCCTCAGAGGTGAAAGAGTGGTCATTGGGGCAGACTTCAATGGACATGTTGGTGCAGGAAACAGAGGGACGAGGAAGTGATGGGTAGGTTTGGTATCCAGGACAGGAACGCATGAAGGACAGATGTTGGTAGATTTTGCAAAAAGGATGGAAATGGCTGTGGTGAATACTTTCTTCCAGAAGAGAGAGGAGCATAGGGTGACTTATAAAAGTGGAGGTAGGAGCACACAGGTAGACTACATCTTGTGCAGGCGATGTAATTTAAAGGAAGTCAGTGACTGCAAAGTAGTAGCGGGTGAGAGTGTTGCCAAACAGCATAGGATGGTGGTGTGCAGGATGATGCTGATGGTGAGGAAGGTGAAGAAGGCAAAGGCAGAGCAGAAGACAAAGTGGTGGAAGTTGAAAAGGAAGAGTGTCGGGTTGTCTTCAAGGAGGAGTTGAAACAGGCTTTGGGTGGTCAGGAAGTGCTTCCAGATGACTGGACAACTACAGCGAATGTGATCAGGGAGACAGGTAGGAGAATACTTGGTGTGTCATCTGGAAGGAAAGTAGATAAGGAGACTTGGTGGTGGAATGAGGAAGTGCAGGAGTGTGTACAAAGGAAGAGATTAGCTAAGAAGAAGTGGGACATTGACAAAACCGAAGAGAGTAAACAGGAGTACAGGGAGACACAGCGTAAGGCAAAGGTAGCAGTGTCAAAGGCCAAACAGAGCGCGTTTGATGACTTGTATGCTCGGTTGGAAAGTAAGGAGGAGAAAATGATTTATACAGGTTGGCACAGCAGAGAAATAGAGATGGGAAGGACGTGCAGCAAGTTAGATTGATAAAGGACAGAGAGGGAAATGTATTGACTGATGACAGAAGTGTGCTGGGAAGATGGAAAGAGTACTTTGAAGAGCTGATGAATGAGGAAAATGAGAGAGAGAAAAGAGTAGAAGAGGTGACTGTTGAGGACCAGGAAGTAGCAAAGATTAGTAAGGGTGAAGTGAGGAGGGCATTGAAGAGGATGAAGAATGGAAAGGCAGTTGGTCCTGATGACATACCGGTGGAGGTATGGAAGTGTCTAGGAGAGGTAGCAGTAGATTTTCTGACAAGAACATTTAACAAGGTCTTAGAGAGTGAGAGGATGCCAGAGGAATGGAGGAGAAGTGTGCTGGTGCCCATTTTTAAGAACAAAGGGAGACGTGCAGAGTTGTGGCAACTACAGAGGGATAAAGTTGATGAGCCATACGATGAAGTTATGGGAAAGAATAGTGGAAGCTAGACTAAGGGCAGAAGTCAGCATTTGTGAACAACAGTTTGGTTTCATGCCCAGAAAGAGCACCACAGATGCAGTGTTTGCCTTGAGGATGTTAATGGAGAAGTACAGAGAAGGTCAGACGGAGCTGCATTGTGCCTTTGTGGATCTGGAGAAAGCATATGACAGGGTGCCGAGAGAAGAACTGTGGTATTGCATGAGGAAGTCTGGAGTGGCAGAGAAGTATGTTAGAGTGGTGCAGGACATGTATGAGAGATGTAAGACAGTGGTGAGGTGTGCTGTCGGTGTGACAGAAGAGTTCAAGGTGGAGGTGGGACTGCATCAAGGGTCAGCTCTCAGCCCCTTCTTGTTCGCTATGGTGATGGACAGGCTGACAGACGAGGTTAGACAAGATTCCCCATGGACTATGATGTTTGCAGATGACATTGTAATCTGTAGTGAGAGCAGAGAACAAGTGCAGGAAAATCTAGAGAGGTGGAGGTATGCCCTGGAAAGGAGGGGAATGAAGATTAGCCTCAGTAAGACAGAATACATGTGCATGAATGCCAAGGACCAAAGAGGAACGGTGAGATTACAGGGAGCAGAAATAAGAAAGGTGGAGGATTTTAAGTACTTAGGCTCAACAATCCAGAGCAATGGAGAGTGTGGAAAAGAGGTCAAGAAGCGTGTGCAGGCAGGTTGGAATGGTTGGAGAAAAGTGTCCGGTGTGATGTGTGATAGGAGGGTATCGGCAAAAATGAAAGGAAAAGTGTACAAAACGGTGTTGAGGCCAACGATGCTGTATGGGTTAGAAACAGTGGCCCTGGGGAAAAGACAGGAGGCAGAGTTGGAGGTAGCAGAGATGAAAATGTTGAGGTTCTCTTTGGGAGTAACGAGGATGGATAGGATTAGGAATGAGCACGTCAGAGGGACAGCACATGTAAGATATTTTGGAGACAAAGTCAGAGAGGCTAGATTGAGATGGTTTGGACATGTACAGAGGAGGGATAGTGAGTATATTGGTAATAGGATGCTGAGGTTGGAACTACCAGGCAGAAGGCCTAGAGGAAGACCAAAGAGACGATTCATGGATGTGGTAAAGGAGGACATGAAGGTCGTTGGTGTAAGAGAAGAAGATGCAAAGGATAGGGTGAGATGGAGGCAGATGATTCGCTGTGGCGACCCCTGAAGGGAAAAGCCGAAAGGAAAAGAAGAAGATATATAGTTGCCCCTCTGTGGTCATGATCAGAAGCTGACTGATGTTTTTCTTGGTGGCCTCCACATGTCTGATGAAGAATCGAGGAGACACACACACGCTGAGCTGCTGTTAGTTTCTCAACAACGGACATCACATCTTATAAACAACAAAATAACAAATGTGCTTCATCTTAAGAGGTGTTTTCTGAGAAAATCCTCCAGAATCAAGGCAACATCTATAATCAGCAACAACTATTTATTTCTACTATTTTCAGTTATGAATCATTTCTACACGTGTGAAAGTAAAAAGGTTCATTTTTCAAATTCCAATAAAACCGAAAAATCATCATCAATTGCTTCCGTTGTATCTGAAAAGATATTTATCTCAAAATATTAAAAATGTATTCTTCGTGTCTTATTAATGGAAAACTTTTTAAAACGTTGGTACATTTCAGAAAAAAATCCTCAAGTTGTCCATAATTCCCTGCTTTCGCATCACATGCATTTTCTTTTTGTTGTAAGATGGAGTTGTCTTTGTGTTCATGTTCCGTACACAGAGAAATAACACTGTGGTTATCGTAGTAACGCTGATTACGAACATGATACACCTGTGAACTTTACCCGAGTTTTAAAAAACTTATAAAAATATGTGATGTGTATTTACATTATAATAATTCATATTTCCATATTAATCTGGGTGTCATTCTAGATCAACATCTAGCTTTGAATAGAAACAGTCGCTATGGCAACGCTAACCGTTAAACTCTGTAAAACCAGATACGCTTTGAATTTTGTCAGTTTTTACCAAAGTTGGTCCCAAACACATGACAGTTTAAAAACCTTCGAGCTATCAAGCACTTTGTGTGTTTTTAATAAAGAAGCTGATTGTAAACATCCTCATAACCACAGCGTTCCATCCTTGTGAGGAAAGATTTGCTCCAGATGTTGAGGAAAAGTAAAATTGATGAATTAATAACGCTGTACTGAACTCAGAGAATCAGCGACAATGGGAAGGTTCCCTTCATCATCAATAAACATCCAACAACTGGTGATCATCACCATGAGAAACATCACAAACCACACCATGTGTGCACCATCACACCCCAACAAAAGATTATTATTTTCAGATTCAAGGAAAAAGGACCAAGATTTTACATTTTTCCACAAAACAAGACAAAGCTTCAGTTTTTAAACATTTTCAGATCAATATCTTTTCAGAGGTGTGAGACACAAAGGAAGCGATTGTTCATTCATTTTCTGAAAAGAATAACACTATCAGGGTCACAGGGAGGTCGGTGCCCATCTCAACCGGCTCTGGGCGAGGGCAGGGTACATCCTGGATGGCTCGTCAGGACATCGTAGGGCCAACTGTATTTTCCTCTTATTTTAATTTGTATTATTTCTTTTTTATCTCCTGATTATTTCAGTGATGTTTTAATGGCTGCAGTTCACACACAGGAAATTAAGTTTCTGTCCCAGATGCAGTTCAGTTTATTCAATTCATTTTCTGTAACTGCTTAATCCTAATTAGGGTCGCGGAGAGGCTGGCACTCATCCCAGCCAACTCCGGGTGAGGGTAGAGTACACCGTGGACAGCTCGCCAGTCCATTGCAGGGCAGAAACACGCTGACGGCTCTGCTGCTGCTCTTTACAAAAGTCGGCAATGGTTGTTTTACATGGACCTCCACCATGGACAGTGAGAGACACGGCTGGCCTTTGATAACACAGTTAGTGCACTGTGGGGGACAGTGGCAACCTTGTGGAGAGTGGGACTCGAACCCCCAACCCTTGGATCAGCGCAGCGCCCTATACCACCGGGCCACCACTGCCCCCCAAGTGCAGTTTTTGTGATTAGTTTCAGGGTATAATAAATCTCACAGTAATTTCAGACACATTGCGGCGGCACTAAGTTTGGCTTTGTGCTGCAGCTTCTCACATACGAACATCTGAGCCAAAGACTCTGTGACCAATCATCGGTGTGCAGTGAAAGAAACAATCTTCCTCCTCAGGACATTGATGATCAACCTAAACCTTCTGCTTCAGCCTCACTATTACAGAATGGGGTCATACTGAGGAGCAGGTCATGTGACTCTCACAGAGATGATCTTACCCCAGTATCTCCAGTTTACAGAGACGATCCTCCAGTACAGTAGCGAGCATCTTCACTCCTGAATCTCCGAGTTTATTCCCGGAAAGATTCAGATCTCTCAGGTGTGAGGGGTTTGATCTCAGAGCTGAAGTCAGAGCAGCACAACCTTCGCCTGAAACACCACAACGCTCCAACCTGCAGAGACACAATGCCACGCCCTTCATCACCAGATTTTTATCCTGGTTTAAGATTTCCTTTAAAGATGATGTGTGTGTAAAATGATTTTATTATTCAGAATCACATGAGGATTTAATATCACCTGATTATTCTAATTAACATCTCATTAACATAATCATACTGATGATCTATTTAGTTTCTCTCATCTGTTGTGTGTGATATTAAACTATCAGCAGCTGAAGATCAACAGAGAACAACAGCCTGATCATCAACTTTAATCAGAGAGAGAGAAAGAGAGAGACACACAAAGAGAGAGACAAAGAGAGAGAGGCAGAGGGGTGGGGCTTATAGTGCACTACACAGAGGGAATAAACCTGGTTCTCCATCACCTGTGTAGTGCATTTACAAAACAATTTATATTATTACAGAATCAAAGAATAAAATCTGCATCCTGGTGAGAATCAAACACCATCACTGAAAGGGGTTTTCAGAATTGTAGAAAGTTCTATTTCTATGTTTGATATCCTTTAACTATGTATTCATATTTGTCTCCCTATGGAAAAGCACAAAGTATTCTTATAAGTATTGTAACCCAGAGGTTGTTCCTCTTCCCGTGGGAAAACTGTTAACAAATGGACAATAACCATTTGTGAGCCACTCCACCGAAAGTATGCTCTTGGGTCCAAAAATGAAAAATGCGATTTTTTTTACACAGTCAGATAGAGGAGGCCCAAAGCTGCAAATGCAGCAAAAAGTTTGTCAATATCTTGAAAACTGAGCGAGCTATGCCAATTCTTGTGTCAGCATTCAACTAAAAATTTCAAAAGACGTTTTAGAGAAAAATGAGCACAAAGATTGCACTTCTTCCAACATCATTAGTCCTGAGCAACCAAACATTTTTATGCACTTCAGCCATGATTTCAGACAATGATTTCTCTTATCATCTCTTCATAAAACTCATGATAAGAGAAATCATCCTCATTTTAATCTGACACGCCCCTTTTAAACCCATCAGTCACCGTGGTAAGCCCCAAAAATTAACAAAAAATGACTTGTGCTCTGTTTATTCCAATAAGATCAGTATGTATCTTTTTGACCATTATATAAAGGTTCAAATGCTTTCAAATGATACTGATTGGAAAAAAAAAAAAAAAAAAACACTGTCAGGTTCAAACAATCACACTGAAATTAAGGAAACCATATATAAGATAACCATATAACAAAACTCTCTGATCTCTATACAAGCAAGCTTCATTAACTCTGCCCTCAGCATCATTATCTTCATCTATATCCAGCTCAGCAGATAAAATCACATTTTCACAAACACCAGTCATCACACTTATTAACAGATGCCTCTTCTTCATCAACATCAAAATCTTCACCAACACAGCTGGCATCAACATCATCAGTTTGTTTACATGTAAAAGGTATGAAACATTTAAGTATTTTTCAGGTCTTGATCAATTTTCGTACAAAACTAAACAACCCATGATCCAGCATGTCCAGTCCAGACAAGATTACACACAAATCAAATAATCAAAAAAATTCCATAATCGAATTTTGCATGCAAAGAAAAATACCAATATTCATACAATACTCATTAAGTTTCTAAAGTACATAATACTGAGCAGATGGGATTTTCTTTGACTGAATTGCAATGGAGTCATGTCTTTAATATTCCAGCAGACCTGAGGTATCTTACACACAGAGACAGACAGACTGTAAGCAGTGGGTGATTCGTGCATCTATCACGCCATTTGCACTCATTTGCCCCACTCCCTTCATATACTGTATTTACTTCCATTCAAATTGCACCAGTTTATCTGGATGCTGCTCATTTAACCATCTGCACACTGTGTGTGTGTGTGTGTGTGTGTGTGTGTGAGACAGACAGAGAGAGAGAGAGAGTGAGAGAGAATCTTCTTCAAAGCCGAATTCCAGCGTGGAATTTAACATCTATAGTAATGCTGCTAGACATCACAGATGACATTTCACTCTCCTTTTCCAGAAATTATGTGCATTCACAATCTTATAAATAAACTTACTTACTGTTATTGAAGAGAAAATCAGAGATAAGTTCCACATGCGGTATACTAGAGTCAGGAAGTAAACAGGAAGTTAACGTGTGATGGGCACTGAGCATGTGCACTGTGAGCATGTGACCAAGTTCACCAATCAGGGCGCTCGTTTCAGATCTTTCCTTAGTAACTAGCCTGCATTGTTTACGTTAATATTGTCTTTATAACCTTTATTTTATTTACTGAAACAGCATTTTAGTCTTAAAACAGTATCCAAAATGGAGAGACAACTTCACGACCATTCTTCTGGTGTATGGATTATAGTGTGTCTTGTACCAAACTCTGTGAATAATTGCAAAGAAAACTGGCAAGTTTGCTACTGTTTTTATCTAGTTTTATGAGGGTACTCATCAGAAAAATGGAAATAAAAGACATTGTTAGTGAGTTTTAGTCGATTTCACTTCAGCAAGTGATAGTTGAAGAGGGGCAGTGGTGGCCGAGTGGTATAGGCCGCTGGATCGCTGATCCAAAGGTTGGGGGTTCGAGTCCCACTCTCCACAAGGTTGTCACTGTCCCCCCCAGTGCAGCTAACTGGGTTATCAATGGCGGGACATGTCTCTCACTGTCTATGGTAAGATGCATGTAAAAGAACCATTGCTGACTTTCGTAAAGAGTAGCTGCAAAGTCGTCAGCGTGTTTCTGTCCCTTGCTAAAAAGGGTTGTGACAGGAAGGGCTTCTTCTTCTTCTTTTACTTTCGGCTGCTCCCTTCAGGGGTCGCCACAGCAACTCATCCGCCTCCACCTCACCCTGTCCTCCGCATCTTCTTTTCTGACTCCAACGACCTTCATGTCTTCCTTCACCACATCCATAAATCTCTTCTTCGGTCTTCCTCGAGGCCTTCTGCCTGGTAGTTCCAACCTCAGCATCCTACTGCCAATATACTCACTATCCCTCCTCTGTACATGTCCAAACCATCTCAATCTAGCCTCTCTGACTTTGTCTCCAAAACATCTTACGTGGGCTGTCCCTCTGATATACTCATTTCTGATCCTATCCATCCTCGTTACTCCCAGGAGAACCTCAACATTTTCATCTCCGCTACCTCCAGCTCTGCCTCCTGCCTTTTCCTCAGCGCCACTGTTTCTAAGCCATACAACATCGCTGGCCTCACCACCATCTTGTACACTTTTCCCTTCATTCTTGCTGACACTCTCCTATCGCACATCACACCGGATACTTTTCTCCAACCATTCCAGCCTGCCTGCACACGCTTCTTCACCTCTTTTCCACACTCTCCATTGCTCTGGATTGTTGAGCCTAAGTACTTAAAATCCTCCACCTTCGTTATCTCTGCTCCCTGGAACATCACCGTTCCTCCTGGGTCCTTATCATTCACACACATGTATTCTGATTTTCTGAGGCTAACCTTCATTCCTCTCCTTTCCAGGGCATACCTCCACCTCTCTAGATTTTCCTGCACTTGTTCTCTGCTCTCACTACAGATCACGATGTCATCTGCAAACATCATAGTCCATGGAGATTCTTGTCTCACCTCGTCTGTCAGCCTGTCCATCACCATAGCAAACAAGAAGGGGCTCAGAGCTGACCCTTGATGCAGTCCCACCTCCACCTTGAATTCGTCGGTCACACCGACAGCACACCTCACCACTGTCTTCCCTCTCTCATACATGTCCTGCACCACTCTAACATACTTCTCTGCCACTCCAGACTTCCTCATGCAATACCACAGTTCTTCTCTTGGCACCCTGTCATATGCTTTTTCCAGATCCACAAAGGCACAATGTAGCTCCCTCTGACCTTCTCTGTACTTCTCTATTAACATCCTCAAGGCAAACATTGCATCTGTGGTGCTCTTTCTTGGCATGAAACCAAACTGTTGTTCACAAATGCTCACCTCTGCCCTTAGTCTAGCTTCCACTATTCTTTCCCATAACTTCATCGTATGGCTCATCAACTTTATCCCTCTGTAGTTGCTGCAACTCTGCACGTCTCCCTTGTTCTTAAAAATGGGCACCAGCACACTTCTCCTCCACTCCTCCGGCATCTGCTCACTCTCTAGTATCTTGTTGAATGTTCTTGTCAGAAAATCTACTGCTACCTCTCCTAGACACTTCCATACCTCCACAGGTATATCATCAGGACCAACTGCCTTTCCATTCTTCATCCTCTTCAATGCCCTTCTCACTTCATCCTGACTGATCTTTGCTACATCCTGCTCCTCAATGGTTACCTCTTCTACTTTTTTCTCTCTCATTTTCCTCATTCATCAGCTCTTCAAAGTACTCTTTCCATCTTCCCAGCACACTTCTGTCATTAGTCAATACAGTTCCCTCTCTGTCCTTTATAAATCTAACTTGCTGCACGTCCTTCCCATCTCTATTTCTCTGCTGTGCCAACCTGTATAGATCATTTTCTCCCTCCTTACTGTTCAACCTATCATACAAGTCATCATACGCCCTCTGTTTGGCCTTAGCCACTGCTACTTTCGCCTTACGCTGTGTCTCCCTGTACTCCTGTTTACTCTCTTCGGTCCTCTCAATGTCCCACTTCTTCTTGGCTAACCTTTTCCTTTGTACACACTCCTGCACTTCCTCATTCCACCACCAAGTCTCCTTATCTACTTTCCTTCCAGAGGACACACCAAGTACTCTCCTACCTGTGTCCCTGATCACATTTGCTGTGGTTGTCCAGTCATTTGGAAGCACTTCCTGGCCACCCAAAGCCTGTTTCAACTCCTCCTTGAAGACAACACGACACTCTTCCTTTTTCAGCTTCCACCACTTTGTCTTCTGCTCTGCCTTTGCCTTTTTCACCTTTCTCACCATCAGAGTCATCCTGCACACCACCATCCTATGCTGTTTGGCAACACTCTCACCCACGATGACTTTGCAGTCACTGACTTCCTTCAAATTACATCGCCTACACAAGATGTAGTCTACCTGTGTGCGCCTACCTCCGCTTTCATAAGTCACCCTATGCTCCTGTTTCTTCTCAAAGAAAGTATTCACCACAGCCATTTCCATCCTTTTGCAAAATCTATCAACATCTGTCCTTCTGCGTTCCTGTCCTGGATACCAAACCTGCCCATCACTTCCTCGTCCCTCTGTTGCCTGCCCCAACATGTCCATTGAAGTCTGCACCTATGACCACTCTTTCACCTCTGGGGTACTCTGCATCACTTCATCTAAGTCACTCCAGAATCTCTCCTTCTCTTCTAGCTCACATCCTGCCTGTGGGGCATAAGCACTAACAACATTGAGCATTACACCTTCAATTTCTAACTTGAGATTCATCACTCTGTCTGACACTCTTTTCACTTTTAGAACATTCCTGACAAACTCCTCCTTCAAGATGACTCCGACTCCATTTCTCTTCCCATCCACACCGTGATAAAATAGCTTAAACCCTGCTCCTAAGCTTTTAGCTTTGCTACCTTTCCACCTGGTCTCCTGAACACACAGTATGTCCACCTTCCTCCTCTGCATCATGTCAACCAGCTCTCTACCTTTTCTGTGCATAGTTCCAACATTCAAAGTCCCCACTCTCAGTCCTAGACTCATGCCTTTCCTCTTCTCTCTCTGCCTACGGACACGCCTCCCACCTCTCCTTCTTCGACGTCTTCGATTGTGACAGGAAGGGCATCCGATTTAAAAACCTCTCCTCAGCCAAATCAAATGTGCGAATCAGATGATTCGCTGTGGCGACTCCTGAGTAAAAGGGAAAAAAGCGAAAGGAAGATAGACTGATAAGTGATAGTTGAATACTTGTTTGAATGGTTTATGCAAAAATCCGAATTTCGATTAAAAATGACCATCTTTACTTTTTTATATTTTGATTTTGGCAGAGGTTTTTACATCGGATGCCCTTCCTGTCACAACCCTTTTCAGCAAGGGACAGAAACACGCTGGCAGCTTTGCAGCCTACTCTTTACGAAAGTCAGCAATGGTTCTTGTACATGCCTCTCACCATAGACAGTGAAAGACACGGCCCGCCTTTGATAACCCAGTTAGCTGCACTGGGGGTGACAGTGACAACCTTGTGGAGAGTCGGACTCGAACCCCCAACCTTTGGATCAGTGATCCAGTGCCCTATACCACTAGACCACCACTACCTCACTTTGTGTCCTATCTAGTCAATTGTTCTTTTATCTTTAGAGCTCAGGGCTCACACCATGGGCAGGACTGGTCTCACACCTTGGGCAGGACAATGGTTCGATTGTTTTTTGACCCCCAGCCATGAATACTGTAACCCACCAAGACTGCAGTCCATAGTATAAATACTTCTCTGTAAGCTTCGATGACCCTTTATTGCAAGCCACCCCAGAGCTCTGGGTGACACAGCCTAACTGATCCACGAGATGAATCGAACTCTCTCAGAACCAGCGAGAGAAAGAACTAGACAACGAAAAGAAATCCCAACAGTTTTGGAGGCTCGTCCGGGATACTCCTGCTCAAGTAAAGAATTATTTTTATCCTTTCCTTCCTGGTTGGCAGTATTAACAAACCCGTTAAATGTAGTATTATCCTCGTGAAGATTGTCACGGGAAGATATTTAATGTTATCCTCGTGTGTATCCACGGGAAGAAATTAACTTGGTATGCTCGTGTGTGTTTCTACGGGAAGAGCGTGCGCTTTATCAATAATTTGTGTATTCCTCGGGATAGTTAATCTGTGTCACTATGGGAAATATTTGTGTGTCACCAAAACTACCCAAACCTGATCCAGAGGAAACCCCAAGGGACCCAATGAATCACTGTAATCTGATGTTTTTCACAACACCTTGGTTAGATAATTTGGCGGTTTGGACTGAATCCCAACCACAATTTCTGTCATACCCAGACTGAGCAACTTTTATACCTGAATACCCTGCTTCTGCATACAGACTAATTTATGAAGCCAATGGAGACCTCAATTGGAATGATTATATGTCTGAGTCCTATTCAAAGTGGATTGAAATGAAACCCAAATCGCGCATTGAAAGTTTCAAACGTACACGCACAAAAAATTCACGAGAACACGTATTATTGTTGATCGACATTTTTATAATATTAAAAAGTGTACAAAGACATCTTACCCCCTCCCCCAGTGTACGTGTTTTACACTTAGGAAAATGTTGAAAGACCTTGTCATTATCAATTGGCTTTAATGGTTCAGCTGTAACCATATGCACGCCTGATGATGTACCCCCAGATATGTCACATTTATCTGGCTCTTTTGTCTCGTACAATTTCGCTGCGGAATCTCTTTTGGAGTGTTTTTTGTCCTTGATGCTCTCAGTCTTGGATTCCCTCCCATCACACCTCTGGGCTGGACATAAGGATCAGGTCGGGTTGGTTCACTGTGTCCCTTATGAGGCTACAATCAAACACCCTAATCCTGTTTTTATAAAGCAGTACCTTCTCTCAAAAGATAAGTCTGTGGCAATTGATTCATTGCTTGAGGCTTTCCTTCGACAGGGAGTGGTCATACCATGTTCTAGTTCTTACAACACCCCAGTTAATCCTGTACTGAAGCCTGATGGTACCTGGCGTTTTACACGAGACTTGTGTAGAATTAACGACAGAATACCAGTGGCACCTGTGGTACCTGATGTTTCTTCTATTATGGCGTCAATACCATGTAATCATTATCATTTTTCTGTGATTGATTTCTGTTCTGCTTTCTTCAGTGTTCCTGTTGAGGAGCAGACACGGCCACTCTTCGCCTTCACGCACAGGGGTAAACAATACATGTAACTAGATTGCCACAAGGCTTCATTGATTCACCTGCTGTCTTTTCAGCTGTTGTTAGGGATGCGCTGTGCAACCTTATGCTTCCCCCAGGCTCCTGCATCCTCCAGTAGGCAGAATATCTTCTGTTATCTGCTGAAAGCCAGGAGGCATGCTCAAACGCCATCACTGCCCCATTTTTTTTTCATGTTCATTCAATTGTTAATGTTTCAGTCTGACGGTATTTTCCATCTTTTATGTTTTATCTCATGATTATTTCAGTGATGTTTATAAATCCTGCAGTTCACACTCAGGACATTTAGTTTGTGTCCCAGGTGCAGTTTGTGTGATTAGTTTCAGGGTGTAATTAGTTTCACAGTAATTTCAGACACATTGCGGCGGCATTAAGTTTGGCTTTGTGCTGCAGCTTCTCACATACGAACATCTGAGCCAAAGACTCTGTGACCAATCATCAGTGTGCAGTGAAAGAAACAATCTTCCTCCTCAGGACATTGATGATCAGCCTAAACCTTCTGCTTCAGCCTCACTATTACAGAATGGGGTCGTACTGAGGAGCAGGTCATGTGACTCTCACAGAGATGATCTTACCTCAGTATCTCCAGTTTACAGAGACGATCCTCCAGTACAGTAGAGAGAATCTTCACTCCTGAATCTCTGAGGTCATTCTGGGACAGATTCAGTTCTCTCAGGTGTGAGGGGTTTGATTTCAGTGCTGAAGTCAGAGCAGCACAACCTTCACCTGAAACACCACAAATCTCCAACCTGCACAGACACAATGCCATGCCCTTCATCACCAGATTTTTATCCTGGTTTAAGATTTCCTTTAAAGCTGATGTGTGTGTGTAAAATGATTTTATTATTCAGAATCACATGAGGATTTAATATCACCTGATTATTCTAATTAACATCTCATTAACATAATCATACTGAGGATCCATTTAGTTTCTCTCATCTGTTGTGTGTGATATTAAACTATCAGCAGCTGAAGATCAACAGAGAACAACAGCCTGATCATCAACTTTATTCAGAGACAGAGAGAGAGAGAGAGAGAGAGAGAAAAAGAAAGGGGGAGGAGCTTATATTGTACTAAATTGGTGGGGTGGGGGGGGTTAAACCTGGTTCTCCATCACCTGTGTAGTGCATTTATCTAACAATACAAATTTATATTACTACAGAATCAAATAATAAAAATCTGAATCCTGGTGAGACACAAACGCCATCATCAACTCCAACTAAGAGAATAATGTCGAGTATAAAACCTTCATTTTGAGGAGAATCAACATTCACGTCTCTAAATGAGATCCTTGCTGATCATTTCTTGTGAATAAAATGTTGATGAATTATAAAACTGATGGAGAGGAAAAAGATTCAAGATTCGTTATTTCCATTTGTGCTTTTACACACATGGGAATTTCTTGTGCAG
This sequence comes from Plotosus lineatus, assembly GCA_024760905.1. Lineage (NCBI taxonomy): Eukaryota > Metazoa > Chordata > Actinopteri > Siluriformes > Plotosidae > Plotosus > Plotosus lineatus. The sequence continues at coordinate 742,158 of CM045744.1, read as the reverse complement.
TCCTGCAAAAAGTCAAGTTGTGGGGGGAAAAAAAACACAGGAAGTCTCAGAATGGCAAAAACACACACGACTATAGAATAAATACAAAAAAAGAAAAAAAAAATAGATAAATTGTGTTACTAAAAAAAATTGAAAGGAACTGAACACACAACATTTTCTGAAGGAATTAATGCAGTTCAGGTCGAGGAAGGCTCGAGCCTATCTCAGCCGATTTTGAGTGAAGGTGGGGTCCACTCTGAAGACGTCACCAGAAGTAAAATACTATGTATCTATTGATGCACTAAAATACGCTTCTTAAACATATTCTATAGACAGTCTTACTCATGAATACAGTATTAATGTAGTAAAATATAGTAATGATTAAGAAAAACTTTTTAATTTTGTACTGTCTGTCTGCCTTCCTTTCGGCTTTTTCCCTTTAACTCGGGAGTTGCCGCAGCGAATCATCTGATTCACACGTTTGATTTGGCAGAGGGTTTTTTTTTACGTCGGATGCCCTTCCTGTCACAACCCTTTTTAGCAAAGGACAGAACCACGCTGACGACTTTGCAGCCTACTCTTTACGAAAGTCAGCAATGGTTCTTTTACATGCCTCTCACCATAGAGAGTGAGAGACATGGCCCGCCTTTGATAACCCAGTTAGCTGCACTGGGGGGACAGTGACAACCTTGTGGAGAGTGGGACTCGAACCCCCAACCTTTGGATCAGCGATCCAGCGCCCGATACCACTAGACCACCACTGCCCCTTTTAATTTTGTACTGTGATATTTATTAATAAAATATACAAACATTATATAGCATACTTTTTAATCTATATATATACATATATACGAGTCCTTTTCAAAAAATTAGCATATTGTGATAAAGTTCATTATTTTCTGTAATGTACTGATAAAAATTAAACTTTCATATTTTTAGATTCATTGCACACCAACTGAAATATTTCAGGTCTTTTATTGTTTTAATACTGATGATTTTGGCATACAGCTCATGAAAACCCAAAATTCCTATCTCAAAAAATTAGCATATCATGAAAAGGTACTCCAAACGAGCTACTAACCTAATCATCTGAATCAACCAATTAACTCTAAACACCTGCAAAAGATTCCTGAGGCTTTTGAAAACTCCCAGCCTGGTTCATTACTCAAAACTGCAATCATGGGTAAGACTGCCAACCTGACTGCTGTCCAGAAGGCCATCATTGACACCCTCAAGCAAGAGGGTAAGACACAGAAAGAAATCTCTGAGCAAATAGGCTGTTCCCAGAGTGCTCCATCACAGAAAGAAATCTCTGAGCAAATAGGCTGTTCCCAGAGTGCTCCATCAAGGCACCTCAGTGGGACGTCTGTGGGAAGGAAAATGTGTGGCAGAAAACGCTACACAACCAGAAGAGGTGACCGGACCCTGAGGAAGATTGTGGAGAAGGGCCGATTCCAGACCTTGGGGGACCTGTGGGAGCAGTGAACTGGGTTACGGGTGTGGCATTCCCCAGGTCGAGCCACTTTTGAACCAGAAAAAGTGGCAGAAGCGCCTGATCTGGGCTACCGAGAAGCAGCACTGGACTGTTGCTCAATGGTCCAAAGTACTTTTTTCGGATGAAAGCAAATTTTGCATGTCATTCGGAAATCAAGGTGCCAGAGTCTGGAGGAAGACTGGGGAGAAGGAAATGCCAAAATGCCTGAAGTCCAGTGTCAAGTACCCACCGTCAGTGATGGTCTGGGGTGCCATGTCAGCTGCTGTTGTTGGTCCACTGTGTTTTATCAAGGGCAGGGTCAATGCAGCTAGCTATCAGGAGATTTTGGAAAACTTCATGCTTCCATCTGCTGAAAAGGTTTATGGAGATGAAGATTTCATTTTTCAGCACGACCTGGCACCTGCTCAGTGTCAAAACCACTGGTAAATGGTTTACTGACCATGGTATTACTGTGCTCAATTGGCCTGCAAACTCTCCTGACCTGAAACCCATAGAGAATCAGTGGGATATTGTGAAGAAAAAGTTGAGAGACACCAGACCCAACACTGTGGATGAGCTTAAGGCCGCTATCGAAGCATCCTGGGCCTCCATAACACCTCAGCAGTGCCACAGGCTGATTGTCTCCATGCCATGCCGCATTGAAGCAGTCATTTCTGCAAAAGGATTCCCGACCAAGTATTGAGTGCATAACTGAACATAATTATTTGAAGGTTGACTTTTTTTTTGTATGAAAAACCCTTTTTTTATTGGTAGGATGAAATATGCTAATTTTATTAATAAAAGATAAAATAAAAGACCCGACATTTCAGCGGTGTGCAATGAATCTAAAATATATGAAAGTTACATTTTTATCAGTACATTCCGAAAAATAATGAACTTTATCACAATCTGGTAATTTTTTGAGAAGGACTCATATATATATATATATATATATATATATATATATATATATATACACACACACACACACACACACACTATTTGTTTTCACCACAGAGAAGATTTATGGATGTGGTGAAGGCGGACATGAAGGTCGTTGGAGTAAGAGTAGAAGATGCAGAGGATAGAGAGAGATGGAGGCAGATCATTTGCTGTGGCGACCCCTGAAGGGAACAGCCGAAAGGAAAAGAAGAAGACACAGTATTTGTTTTCATTTTCTATGTATAATATATTATCCAGTTAAGCTCTATGATGCCAGTCTCTTCTGAAGAAATAAGACTTTCTCCTGAAGAAACGACAGTTTCCTCTGAAGTGTCTGAAGATAATCAGCTGAACTGTTGTAAAGCTGTTGTATTAAAGTCTTTTTCAATTATTATTCAAGTACATTGCCTAAGTGAATGTCTATGATAAATGTTTAGAAGCCAGGGAGCAGCTCAGCCATGCCCCTTCAACCCGAGCGGACAGTTAGTTAGAGAACACAGCCATCAAAATCAAAGTCCCCCAAAAAGAACATGAAATGTAATAAATTGGATCAACAAAACAAAATGATAAACATGCTACACCACAGTACATAAAATCACACACAAAAATTCTAAAAATTAACTTTGATACTGTCCTGGAATAATGATTGAAAAAGACTTAAATACTAGAGTGCTTTCAAATGTTTATTTCTCTTCAGGCACTTCAGAGGAAACTGTCGTTTCTTCAGGAGAAAGTCTTATTTCTTCAGAAGAGACATCCAAAGTTATTACCTTTTTTAGTGCTTTGCCAAAAAGACACACGGCGTTTGAATGTCATCACAGAGCCTAACTGGTAATTAAAACACACGAGGAAAAAAAAAGAGGCTCATTGAAATCTTTTGCGCGAATGAGGAAAAAGGGGCGTTACATCAACCAATCAGCAGGAAGGAGGACAGCCATTGGCTGAATTTGAGTGACGTGTCAGCTGCTCTGCAGTCCGCAAATACTCAAACCGTGAGTGCAAAACCACAAATAGTCAAGGGCCTACTGTACATGCAGTTCAGATATAAAATAAAATAAAAATCCAGAGAGTCCAAGGAGAGACATCACAGTCCAGACTGGAGTTTGATAAGATGTCCATGCTTTTCACAAACTACATCTATAAGCCCCACCCTCATCCTACCAGATGGAGCGGGGCAGGGAGGTGAGAAATGGATCCCAGCTCCGGTAGACTAAAAAGGGTTTAATCCTCCAAAGCAGGAGAGAAACCTTCAAACGGAACAATCCAACTCACAGTTTGTTTCCACTGACTGAGAGCAGGAGCTTCATCAGTGATCCATAAATCCAGGAGACATCTCCGGCCTCAGTGCAATAGAATGTGCAGAATGTCTCTGCGGTGAAAATCAGCAGGCGGATCATCGTTTAGTCCCAACAGACAAGTCCTTGTACTCAGATGTAGGCGGGGCTTGAAAATTATATGAAACTGTTAACCAATAGTGATCCAGAAGTGCTGAACATGAGGGCGGCTCCACAGACGAAGAGTAAAGGTTCCGAAAACAGATTGAAATTTCAGACAAAGTTCTGACAGATTTGGATCGGTTCTGTGTCTGGATTCAGGAGCGATACAGAGCCGATGCAAAATCTTAAATTGCCCCTCCCAGGCAAAGTTAGACACTAGGACCTTGGAGGGCCGGCTGCATGAGATATCCCAGTCCTAAGACCCTATTTTAACCAGGTCGGACTCGCATTAATATTTTACTTTACCAGAATCATCTACATCAAGGGTGCCCATTACGTTGATCGTGATTGACTGGTCGATTGCAAAGGCATTGTGGGTAGATCGCATGGCATTGAAAAAACAAAGGTGGCACCAGCCTATTATCCATCCTCACAATGACATCTGACCTGACCTTTCACTGACACACGTGTACACAACTGCGCTAAGTGCTGCAAAACTCAAGAAAGCTAGCGAGTAAGAAAGTGTGAGTGAAGAAAAATGAGTGGAAAAGCTGGACCGAATAAAAAGCCGAAGACCTACCACTACCACACGGAGTAGGAGGAGGACGTCTTTTTCACAATGTCAGTTTCAAAGTGCAGAGATTAAGGAATTTTCCGTGAAGGTAAACATGCAGATTATAACCAACTAAATGACCATCAGTGGCTTCTGGACTTGCCATTTTAACTGATCTGACCAACATGTTGAATGACCTCCTTAATCTAGAGCTGCAAGGAAAACATAAAACTAATCACAGAAAATGTTGTATTGTGCAATATGGGTTGATGCAGTAATGCAGGTACACCAGCATACACTGTACATATAAAAATAATTCAATATATTTATTAATAATGTGTTTTGCATTTTTAGTAGGTGGTAGATCATTTAGACTTGGTCATGTGATAAGTAGCTCTCATGCTCAAAAACTGTGTGCACCCCGATCTACATTTAAATTACTGACGACCTTATAAAGTTTCTGAGAGAAATATTTAAGTTATAAATTATTTACCAGAAGAGATTCTAGAGGAGAAAAAGCCACACCTCCAGTGAAATCTTTCAAATTACACACAATAAAGTGTGGAACTTGTACAAATGAGATGACGTCACTATCAGTGACATCAGAACCTTCCTGAATCATGTCTCCAACAACTGCGATCCCCTCGTGCTTCCAGTCAGTGACGCCGGAGCCGAGTCCAGGTTGAAAGTCGAGGTTTTCATCATATACATCAATTCATTAACATGCATAAACTCATTAATATGCATAAAGTTTGGAATCAGAGTCACTATCCCATAATACACGAAGGCTTCAGGCGCTTCGTGAGAATGTGTTTGCGCTACGACAGAAGAACCAGCACTCTTCATGAGAACAGGATAAAATCCTCCACAAAAACAGGGGGAAGTCGTGACAGGAAGAGGAAGCACAGAAAACAGGAAATAACATGAAACATGG
>CM045744.1:709340-734340 GCA_024760905.1 Plotosus lineatus | reverse complement strand
CACACACACACACACACACACACACACACACACACACACACACACACACACACACAATATAGCACGAATTAAATGTGTATTCTATACACATTAAATGTTTATTGTGGTGCTGTGGGCCATGCACACAAAATGTGGAATTCAAAGCGCATTCCCTGCTTGACAGATCGGAGGTCCAAAGTCAACTTTAACTTGATTCCTTGAGGGATCGGAATTCCAGATGAGCTCATATGCACCACATTGATTAAACATTTACTGAATTAAACAACTTAAAAAACTAAACTAAAGAGTTAAGCCTCCTTCTCTCTCTCTCTCTCTCTCTCTCTCTCTCTCACACACACACACACACACACACACACACACACACACACACAGGATGTTTTATTTAAAGCGGAATTACAGTACCTGTTTGAAAGATCAGAGGTCCTCATTCAATATTAACTTGCTTACTTGCAAGATCGGAGTAAAGTTCAGCTGCGTCATCCCTCTTAGCCAATGGGAGGCCAACGGGGCGGGATGTTGGGAGACAGCCAATGAGAGAGCAACTCACGCATTGTGTGAAATTTTGATTGGCACATCTGAATTTTAAATTGCGCTTTTCGTAAGAGGACGTTGTTTTCGTAACCCGGAATTTTCGTACCCAGGGGGTTTCGCAAGTAGGGGACCAACTGATATATACATACATACATACATATACATATACCTATATATATATATATATATATATATATATATATATATAACAACTTCTGTCATTCATTCATTTTCTGAAGCTCCACCACAGACAGTGAGGGACATGGCGGGCCTTTGATAACCCAGTTAGTGAACTGGGGGGACAGCAGTGAAAATAATCAGTGGGAGAACACCCCTGCCACCTTTTATTTATATAATCGCCCCTCTGTCATCACGATCAGAAGTCGACTGATGTTTTTCTTGGTGGCCTCCACATGTCTGTGATGAAGAATTGAGGAGACACACACACGCTGAGCTGCTGTTAGTTTCTCAACAATGTACGTCACATCTTATAAACAACAAAATAACAAATGTGCTTCCTCTTAAGAGGCGTTTTCTGAGAAAATCCTCCAGAATCAGGGGGTCACTGTACAGGGCCCGACTCAGATTCTCATCAAACTTTTCATAATGATGGCCCTCGGTACCGATAAAATAATCTCAACTATCACATCCAGATTCTACTCTGAGCTTCAGTTAGGGATGTCATTGACAGTCGGAATATCGATATATCGCCGATATAATAATGTCGATCGATAATCGATACCTATAAAAGGGATCTCGATATTTCTAACGTTACAGCTTCCTGTGTTCATGACAGCGTCTGTCGTAAGTGCCATTTTCAATGACACCCAGAGTAAATGATACGTCGCGCCTCTCTTTATGGTAAATGGTACGTACCTGCTTCTGGTGTGCCGTCAGAGTGCGAGTTCTCAACAGCACGGAACATTTTGAACAAGAAAAGACACTTATCACGGGATAATGCAGATATGTGAATCTTCTGAATCTATACATCTATTTTCGATTCCACATCACTGTGACACGCAGTGGAGGGCCAATCCTTTCTGCACTCCACTGTGTGGGCGGGTCCGATACCTTCAAACTCCAATTTTATTGGATTATATCAACAGCCACAGACTCCGCATGTTGTTTGAGTAAAGAGATAAATTCCCCTCATTTTGATCAGCTCATTTCCATGAAGGACAGACATGGAAAAACTTCAACCCGCACAGCAGCTGATTGCCAAAAGGTGGGGCATGCTTCCTGTCACATAAACACTGCAGCATGTGAGTCCAATAAAATTAGAGCTTCTAGGTATCGGACCCGCCCACACAGAAAGGATTGGCTCTCAGCTTCGTGCCACAGTGACGTGGCATTGAAAGTAGATGAATAAATTTGCTCTAAACAACCGTCGTACGCAACACTTGCACTGCGCTTCCCTGAATCATGCTTCACCACATTTGCGGTCGTAAAGTCGATCAGACGAAACTTGCATAGGTCGTAAGTCGACGACTCACTGTATTCAATGTATTATACAAACTATTGTAATATATCTTAGTGTATTCTATTTAATGCATTTATGGAACATCACAACAATAGTCCAATGTATCGATGCATCGGAATTTTTTTTAATCAATGTATCGATACCAATAATAGGTTTTCAATGACACCCCTTGCTTCAGTTACACACCAGAATGCAAACTTTTTCAGGAGCAACTATTTATTTCTACTATTTTCAGTTATGAATCATTTCTACAGATGGAAAAGTAAAAAGGTTCATTTTTCAAGTTCCAATAAAACCTAAAATCAACATAAATTGCTTCTGTTGTATCTAAAAAGATATTTCTCTGAAAATGTTTAAAATGTATTCTTCATTTCTTATTTATGGAAAACTTTTTAAAGCGTTGGTACTTTTTAGAAAAAATCCTCAAGTAGTCCATAATGACCTGCTTTAGCATCACATGCATTTTCTTTTTGTTGTGAGATGGAGTTGTGTTCGTGTTCCGTACACAAAGAAATAACACTGTGGTTACCGTAGTAACGCCGATTACTAACTGATACACCTGTTAACTTTACCTGAGTTTAATTTTTTTTTAATTACGTGTGAGGTACATTTACATTATAATAATTAATGTTTACACATTAATCTGCATGCTATTCTGGATCTACATCTGGCTTTGAATTGAAACTGCTAACTGCTAAACTCTGTAAAACCAGATACGCTTTGAATTTTGTCAATTTTTACCAAAGTTGGTCCCAAACACATGACAATTTAAAAACCTACGAGCTGTCGAGCACTTTGTGTTTTTAATAAAGAAGCAGATTGTAAACATCATTATAAACAGAGCGTTCCATCCTTCAGATTAAAGATTTGCTCCAGATGTTGAGGAAAAGTAAAATTGATGAATTAATAATGCTGTACTGAACTCAGAGAATCAGCGACAATGGGAAGGTTCCCCTTCATCATCAATAAACATCCAACAACTGGTGATCATCACCATGAGAAACATCACAAACCACACCATGTGTGCACCATCACACCCCAACAAAAGATTATTATTTTCAGATTCAAGGAAAAAGGACCAAGATTTTACATTTTTCCACAAAACAAGACAAAGCTTCAGTTTTTAAACATTTTCAGATCAAGATCTTTTCAGAGGTGTGAGACACGAAGAAAGCAATTGTTCATTAATTTTCTGAAACAATGAACACTGTCAGGGTCGCGGGGAGGCCGGTGCCCATCTCAGCTGACTCTGGCCCGGGGCAGAGTACACCCTGGATGGCTCGCCCAGGCCATCACAGGGCAGAAACACGCTGATGGCTCTGCAGCTGCTCTTGATGAAAATCAGCAATATATATTTTTCAGGAACCTCCACCATGGACAGTGATAGACACAGAAGGCCTGTGATAACCCAGTTAGTGCACTGTGGGGGATGGGGGGGCTGGGTGCAGTGACAACCCGGTGATAGTGGGCCTTGAATCCCCAACCTTAGGATCAGCGATCCAGCGCCTCACCACCAGATCACCACTGCCCTATTTGTTTTTACAGGTTCATTCAATTGTTCAACTTTCAGTCCGATGGTATTTTCCTCTTATTTTAATTTTCCATCTTTTATTTTTATCTCCTGATTATTTCAGTGATGTTTATAAATCCTGCAGTTGACGTGATTAGTTTCAGGGTATAATAAATCTCACAGTAATTTCAGACACATTGCGGCGACATTAAGTTTGGCTTTGTGCAGCAGCTTCTCACATATGAACATCTGAGCCAAAGACTCTGTGACCAATCATCAGTGTGCAGTGAAAGAAACAATCTTCCTCCTCAGGATGATCAACCTAAACCTTCTGCTTCAGCATCACTATTACAGAATGGGGTCGTACTGAGGAGCAGGTCATGTGACTCTCACAGAGATGATCTTACCTCAGTTTCTCCAGTTTACAGAGACGATCCTCCAGTACAGCAGAGACAATCTTCACTCCTGAATCTCCGAGTTCATTCCAGGACAGATTCAGTTCTCTCAGTTGTGAGGGGTTTGATCTCAGAGCTGAAGTCAGAGCAGCACAACCTTCATTTGAAACACCACAACACACCAACCTGCATAGACACAATGCCACGCCCTTCATCACCAGATTTTTATCCTGGCTTAAGATTTCTTTTAAAGATGATGTGTGTGTAAAATGATTTTATTATTCAGAATCACATGAGGATTTAATATCACCTGATTATTCTAATTAACATCTCATTAACATAATCATACTGAGGATCCATTTAGTTTCTCTCATCTGTTGTGGCTGATAGTTTAATATCACACAGCGGGGCTTATAGTGCACTACACAGGGGGAATAAACCTGGTTCTCTATCACCTGTGTGTGGGGCTGGTGGCGTAGCGGTTAAGGTGCTGCGCTCCTGATCGAGAGGTTATGAGTTCGAATCCCACTGAGAGGTCTCAACCACAAGTGTGCCTCTGTTCACCCATCAGTATAAATGGGAACCAGTGGAAATATACTGGGAAGGTAACCTGCGATGTACTAGCGTCCCATCCAGGGGGAGTTGACATCCTGGTCGCTTTACGCTATGGAAACTGGAGATAAGCACCGGCCTGATGAGCCACTATGGCTTGGGTATAAAAGCACAAAGCCCATCACCTGTGTAGTGCATTTATATTTTCTCTCGGCTTTTTCCCTTTTTCTCGGGAGTCACCACAGCAAATCATCTGATTCGCACATTTGATTCGGCAGAGGTTTTTACGTCAGATGCCCTTACTGTCACAACCCTTTTTAGCAAGGGACAGAAACACGCTGACGACTTTGCAGCTACTCTTTACGAAAGTCAGCAATGGTTCTTTTACATGCCTCTCACCATAGAGAGTGAGAGACATGGCCCGCCTTTGATAACCCAGTTAGCTGCACTGGGAGGACAGTGACAACCTTGTGGAGAGTGGACTCGAACCCCCAACCTTTGGATAAGCGATCCAGCGCCCTATACCACTAGACCACCACTGCCCTGTGTAGTGCATTTATATAACAATATAAATTTATATTATTACAGAATCAAAGAATAAAAATCTGAATCCTGGTGAAAAACAAACACCACAAAAATCAAGTACGATTCAAGGGCAGAGTAAGAGAACTTTTGGTCTTCAATGGGTGACCTGGCAATTCCAGAGTCCTGAAAATAATTTATTTTTCCAAGAACTTTTGAAGGCGTTCTCACCCTGGACAAACCATGAATATTGTGTGTCTCAGAGAGATGATCTTACCTCAGTGCCTCCACTTTACTCTCAGGATTCTCCAGTACAGTACAGAGAACCTTCACTCCTGAATCTCTGAGGTTATTACCGGTCAGATCCAGTACTTTCACAGCCAGACGCAGTTCTCTCAGATTGGAGGTTTCTGAGCTGAGCGCTGAGACCAGAACTGACCAAGTTTTCACTCCAATTCTATCACAGCGGATACTGAAAGAAATAAAACAAACCATGAAATAACAGCAAGAGAAAATCATCATCAAATCCTGAAAGGTTTCAATAAAAGTACCAAAGTATAAACACCGGTTATATCATATTGTTAAAGGGGCGCTTTAGTATGACTTTAAAAAACCCAACATGAAGAGACAGAAAAGCACCGCTGATGGAATTCAAATATCTGGGATTGAAAATAAAATCTCTTATTGAGTTCATACAGGATGGAATTTGTTCTGTTCTCGTCGACAGCATTTCATCCGAACACTAAATCTCCACAGTGGGGACAAGAACATAACGCTGAATTAAATTAAACCCGTTTCAGAGGAAATAGTGGCCAGAGGATGTACACATGGTGTGTGAGCTGCTATATAAACATCATTGTTACCATGGTTACAGAGACTCGTTCATGCGGTTCTAAAACACGACTTCTATCACAAATTCTCCCTGAAACACAAAAGACTGTTGATGTTCAGGAGTGAGACGGAGCCGGTCCTGTTCCTGACAGTGATCAAACTGTACAGGTCATGGTGGAGCCTCATCCATACACAAGACTATACCAGATTATAAGGCGCACTATGAATTTTTTTTGAAGATTAAAGGACTTTAAGCGAGCTTAATGATCCGAAAAATACTGTACACTCTTCTAATTATTGTCCTCTCTAGAAAATTCCATACGTGACATTCCATCAGTTTCTCCTTCTATTAATATCATAGTCGTGGTGTCACAGGTCACTGCTGTGAGTTTAAACTGATTAATAAGCAGTTTGATCAATTTTCATTCAGAGAAAACCTGTTAACACTTCCAATAAATTCTTCGTGCTGGAACAGATCCTGAACCAAGATCAGGATTACAGAAGCACTGCCGTCACCGCGAAACATCTGAATATATCTTATAATTTTAAATGTGAGCACTTCAGGACTTAAGATAAGGTTATATCGACTACGCCTCGTATCCTGTAATATGGGATCAATTATTTTAAATTTACATTTCACCTTTCAGAACATGGATCTTATACCCTGGAATGAAAGATGAAGGAACAATGATTCGCTGAAGGCGAGGTGGATATCGATATACATTCTCTGCTAATAAGTATTATTATTTTAAATTAATCTTCTTTTTTTCTTTTCGACTGTTCCCTTCAGGGGTCGACACAGAAAATGGTCTGCCTCCAGCTCACCCTGTCCTCCGAATTTTCTTCTCTTACACCAACTGCCTTCATGTCCTCTTTCACCATGTCCATGAATAGTCTCTTTGGTCTTCCTCTAGGCCTTCTGCCTGGTAGTTCCAACCTCAGCATCCTACTACCTATATACTCACTATCCCTCCTCTGCACATATCCAAACCATCTCAATCTGGGCTCTCTGACTTTGTCTCCAAAGCGTCTTACATGTGCTGTCCCTCTGATGTGCTCATTCCTGATCCTATTCATCTTTGTTACTCCCAAAGAGAACCTCAACATTTTCATCTCTGCTACTTCCAGCTCTGCCTCCTGTCTTTTCCCCAGGGCCACTGTTTCTAAACCATACAACATCGCTGGCCTCAACACTGTCCTGTACACTTTTCTTTTCATTCTTGCCGAAACCTTCCTATCACACATCACACCGGACACTTTTGTCCAACCATTCCAACCAGCCTGCACACGCTTCTTGACCTCTTTTCCACACTCTCCATTGCTCTAGATTGTTGAGCCTAAGTACTTAAATTCCTCCACCTTCCTTATCTCTGCTCCTTTAACCTCACCGTTCCTCTTGGGTCCTTGTCATTCATACACATGTATTCTGTCTTACGGAGGCTAACCTTCATTCCCCTCCTTTCCAGGGCATAACTCCTCCTCTCTAGATTTTCCTGCACTTGTTCTCTGCTCTCACTGCAGATCACAATGTCATCTGCAAACATCATGGTCCATGGAGATTCTTGCCCAACCTCGTCTGTCAGCCTGTCTATCACCAGAGCAAACAAGAAGGGGCTCAGAGCTGACCCTTGATGCAGTCCCAACTCCACCGGTGCTGTCACACCGACAGCACACCTCACCACTGTCTTACATCTCTCATACATGTCCTGCACCACTCTAACATACTTCTCTACCACTCCAGACTTTCTCATGCAATACCACAGTTCCTCTCTCGGCACCCTGTCATATGCTTTCTCCAGATCCACAAAGGCACAATGCAGCTCCTTCTGACTGTCTCTGTACTTCTCTATTTACACCGTCAAGGCAAACACTGCATCTGTGGTGCTCTTTCTTGGCATGAAACCAAATTGTTGTTCACAAATACTGACCTCTGCCTTTAGTCTAGTTTCCAGTATTCTTTCCCATAACTTCATCGTATGGCTCATCAACTTTATCGCTCTTTAGTTGCCACAACTCTGCACATCTCCCTTGTTCTTAAAAATGGCCACAGCACACTTCTCCTCCATTCCTCTGGCATCCTCTCACTCTCTAAGACCTTGTTGAATGTTCTTGTCATGAAATCTACTGCTACCTCTCCTAGACACGTCCATACCGCCACCGGTATGTCATCAGGACCAACTGCCTTTCCACTTTTCATCCTCTTCAATGCCCTCCTCACTTCACCCTTACTAATCTTTGCTGCTTCTCAATGGTCACCTGTTCTACTTTTTTTCTCTCTCTCATTTTCCTCATTCATCAGCTCTTCAAAGTACTCTTTCCATCTTCACAGCACACTTCTGTCATCAGTCAATACATTTCCCTCTGTCCTTAATCACTCTAACTTGCTGCATGTCTTTCCCATCTCTATTTTTCTGCTGTGCAAACCTGTATAAATCATTTTCTCCCTCCTTACTGTCCAACCTATCATACAAGTCATCACAGGCCCTCTGATTGGCCTTTGACACCACTACTTTGTACACATTCCTGCACTTCCTAATTCCACCACCAAGTTTCCTTATCTACTTTCCTTTCAGATGACACACTCTCCTACCTGTCTCCCTGATCACATTAGTTGGAGTTGTCCGGTCATCTGGAAGCACTTACTGACCACCCAAAGCCTGTTTCAACTCCTCCTTGAAGACATGACACTCCTCCTTTTTCAGCTTCTACTACTTTGTCTTCTGCTCTGCCTTTGCCTTCTTTACCTTTCCCACCATTAACATCATCCTGCACACCACCATCCTATGCTGTTTGGCAACACTCTCACCCACTACGACTTTGCAGTCACTGACTTCCTTCAAATTACATTGCCTACACGAGATGTAGTCTACCTGTGTGCTCCTACCTTCGCTTTTATAAGTCACCCTATGCTCCTGTCTCTTCTGGAAGAAAGTATTCACCACAAACATAAGCACTAACAACATTGACCATCACACCTTCAATTTCTAACTTGAGACTCATCACTCTGTCGGACACTCTTTTCACTTCTAGAACATTCCTGACAAACCCCTCCTTCAAGAAGACCTACTCCATTTCTCTTCCCACCCACACCATGATAAAACAGCTTAAACTCTGCTCCTAAGCTTCTGGCCTTGCTACCTTTCCACCTAGTCTCCTGAACACACAGTATGTCCATCTTCCTCCTCTGAATCATGTCAGCCAGCTCTCTACCTTTTCCTGCCATAGTTCCAACCTTCTTCTTCTTCTTCTTCTTCTTCTTCTTCTTTTCCTTTTGGCTTTTCCCTTCAGGGGTCGCCACAGCGAATCATCTGCCTCCATCTCACCCTATCCTTTGCATCTTCTTCTCTTACACCAACGACCTTCATGTCTTCCTTCACCACATCCATGAATCGTCTCTTTGGTCTTCCTCTAGGCCTTTTGCCTGGTAGTTCCAGCCTCAGCATCCTATTACCAATATACTCACTATCCCTCCTCTGTACATGTCCAAACCATCTCAATCTAGCCTCTCTGACTTTGTCTCCAAAACGTCTTACATGTGCTGTCCCTCTGATGTGCTCATTCCTAATCTTATCCATCCTCGTTACTCCCAAAGAGAACCTCAACATTTTCATCTCTGCTACCTCCAGCTCTGCCTCCTGTCTTTTCCCCAGGGCCACTGTTTCTAACCCATACAACATCGTTGGCCTCAACACCGTCTTGTACACTTTTCCTTTCATTCTTGCCGATACCCTCCTGTCACACATCACACAGGACACTTTTCTCCAACCATTCCAACCTGCCTGCACACGCTTCTTGACCTCTTTTCCACACTCTCCATTGCTCTGGATTGTTGAGCCTAAGTACTTAAAATACTCCACCTTTCTTATCTCTGCTCCCTGTAATCTCACCATTCCTCTTGGGTCCTTGTCATTCATGCACATGTATTCTGTCTTACTGAGGCTAATCTTCATTCCCCTCCTTTCCAGGGTATACTTCCACCTCTCTAGATTTTCCTGCACTTGTTCTCTGCTCTCACTACAGATCACAATGTCATCTGCAAACATCATAGTCCATGGGGAATCTTGTCTAACCTCGTCTGTCAGCCTGTCTATCACCATAGCAAACAAGAAGGGGCTGAGAGCTGACCCTTGATGCAGTCCCACCTCCACCTTGAACTCTTCTGTCACACCGACAGCACACTTCACCACTGTCTTACATCTCTCATACATGTTCGGCACCACTCTAACATACTTCTCTGCCACTCCAGAATTCCTCATGCAATACCACAGTTCTTCTCTCGGCACCCTGTCATATGCTTTCTCCAGATCCACAAAGGCACAATGCAGCTCCCTCTGACCTTCTCTGTACGTCTCCATTAACATCCTCAAGGCAAACACTGCATCTGTGGTGATCTTTCTTGGCATGAAACCAAACTGTTGTTCACAAATGCTGACCTCTGCCCTTAGTCTAGCTTCCACTATTCTTTCCCATAACTTCATCGTATGGCTCATCAACTTTATCCCTCTGTAGTTGCCACAACTCTGCACGTCTCCCTTGTTCTTAAAAATGGGCACCAGCACACTTCTCCTCCATTCCTCTGGCATCCTCTCACTCTCTAAGACCTTGTTAAATGTTCTTGTCAGAAAATCTACTGATAGCTCTCCTAGACACTTCCATACCTGCACCGGTATGTCATCAGGACCAACTGCCTTTCCATTCTTCATCCTCTTCAATGCCCTCCTCACTTCACCCTTACTAATCTTTGCTACTTCCTGGTCCTCAACAGTCACCTCTTCTCTTTTTTCTCTCTCATTTTCCTCATTCATCAGCTCTTCAAAGTACCATAGTTCCAACCTTCAAAGTCCCTATTTTCAGTCCTAGACTTATGCATTTCCTCTTCACTCTCTGCCTATGGACACGCCTCCCGCCTCTCCTTCTTTGACCACTCCTTCTTTGACCAACAGTCGTCCAATTTCCACCAGCTCCCTGTGGGTTAACAGCACTGATGGCGGTCATTGTTAACCCAGGCCTCGACCGAGCCGGTATGAATTTCGTTTTGATCATTTGCAGAACAATTTTGCCAAAAGTTTTACACCGGATGTCCTTTCTGTCGCAACCCTCTGCATTTATTCAGGCTTGGGACCGGCGTGAGGGTGAACACTAGCTTGTGCCCCCTCATGGCTGCACTATTTTAAATTAATCCATGCTTTATTATTTTTCTTTTAAATTCGATTTTATCAGACATTTCAATTCAATTTTATGATTTTTGGAGAATTATATACTCTGTTTTCAATCCTTACCATTTTGCTGCCTTCTGTTTTATCTTGCATGTTTTCTTCTTAACTTTTATTTACTTTTCTTTCAATTAATTCTTGTAAACAGCACTGAACTTACTTTGTGTATGAAACGTGTGATATAAATAAACTTGACAGGATGATCCAGAAAATACGACCCATTTTACTTTCCGTCTTATGTTGATTATGAACAATCTGTAGAAATTGAAAATGTTTGCGGTGTTTTGCTGAATTAATTATTATTACAAAGTATTTTAGTACATTTAGAACAGTGAACCTGTAGTACAGTAATTCTGGCTCTGATGGGACACTCCGAGAACCTGAATTAAATTAAAGTTATCCTGAGTCCTTTAACTGATATTCTTCTGAGTGGACTCCTGACTCCATAGCGCCACCATGTGTACCTGAGGACTGTGCCCGATGTACAGTTTCACAGAGCTATATGGAATTTGGGAAGCTTGTGGGATCTCCATGTAGTTTATAATACAAAGCCAGAACTTCATGAATTATTTTCCCTCCTGAATGAAATCTGCTGAATTCCACATTTAATTCCTCCCTTTGATCTTTCATGTGTTCATCTGATTTTTATTCTCTAATCTCTCTTTGATCTATTTACATTAACTCCGCCCTGCATAATCTTCAGATCCGAACATTCCACAGTACATATTTATCAGTGTATTTCCAGTTTCTCTCTCTGACACTGTAACAGTAGAACAGTTGGGTTCAGAGTCACTTACATTGCTTTTCTGGATTCTGCAACCACAGGCATCATCTTCACAACAACAGCTTCGGTTATCTTCTCTCTCCTGAAATATTTACTCAGGTCAAATTCCTCCAGTTCCTCTGCTGATGTCAGTAACACAAACACCAGAGCAGACAACTGCGAGGAAGAGAGTTCACTTTGTTTTTCAGATTTCAGGTAGTGTTGGATTTCCTCCTGGAGAGAATCATCACCCAGTTCATTCAGACAGTGGATCAGATTGATGGATTTCTCTGGAGGAAGATCTCCACTGATCTTCCACTTAATGTACTGAACTGTTCCCTCTTTGCTCTGGGAGTCACTTCCTGTCTGAGTTCCTAAGGCATGTAAGAGTTTCTGATTGGACTGCAGTGAGAGACCCAGAAGAAAACGAAGGAACAGATCCAGATGTCCAGTCTGACTCTGTAAGGTCTGATGTACAGCACTCTGGTGTAAATGTGAGATTGGAATTTCTTTCATTCTCATTTCAGTTTTAATTTTGTTTATCGATTTCCAGTCCTGATTCTTTTCAAGAACATTCCTCTTTTCCATCATGAAAGTTAGGTGCACATACAGAGCTGCAAGATGTTCCTGAATGCTCAGATGTACGAAACAGTAGACTTTACTCTGGTGAAGCCCAAACTCCTCTCTGAAGATCTGCGTACACACACCTGAGTACACTGCTGCTTCTCTCACATCAATGCCGCATGCTCTCAGGTCTTCATCATAGAAGATCAGGTTTCCTTCCTCCAGCTGCTGAAAAGCCAGTTGTCCCAGTTTAAGAAGCATCGCTTCATCACTCTCCTGCTTCTTTGAGTACTTTTCTCTGATGATGTTGATCTGAATGAAGAGGAAGTGTGTGTACATTTCAGTCAGAGTCTTGGGGATCTCTCCTCTCTCTGCTCCACCCAACATTCTCTCCAGAACTGTGGCTGAAATCCAGCAGAAAATGGGGATGTGGCACATGATGTACAGGCTTCGTAATGACTTCAGGTGTGTGATGATGTTCTTGGCCAGGTTCTTATCACTGATCCTTTTCCTGAAGTACTCCTCCTTCTGGGGGTCATTGAACCCTCGTACCTCTGTGACCCGGCAGACCAAATCAAAGGGGATCTGATCAGCTACTGCTGGTCGGGAGGTGATCCAGATGAGAGCAGAGGGAAGCAGGTTCCCTTTGATCAGGTTTATCAGCAGCACACCCACCGATGCTGATTCAGTTACATCACTCACTCTCAGTGTGTTCCGGAAATCCAGAGGAAAACGACACTCATCCAATCCATCAAAAATGAACAAAACCTTTTCAAAACTTAAAATTTCTGTTTCTTTTATGTCATTAAAACAGACATGAAGGAGCTCCATCAGACTCAGTTTCTGGTCCTTCATCAGATTCAGCTCTCTGAAAGGAAGTGGAAGTATCAGTTGGACGTCCTGATTGGTTTTCCCTTCGGCCCAGTCCAGGATGAACTTCTGCACAGAGACGGTTTTTCCGATGCCAGCAACTCCCTTCGTCAGCACGGTTCTGATGGGTTCTTCTTGTTCAGATCTGGTCTTGTTCAGCACGGTTCTGAAGGGGTTGTCTTGTTCAGATAAGGGTTTAAAGATGTCGTTACATTTGATTGGCGTTTCCACTGCTGTTGTTCTCCTGGATGCCACCTCGATTCGTCTCACCTCATATTCTTTATTGATGTCTCCACCGTCTCCCTCTGTGATATAGAGCTCTGTGTAGATTTCATTCAGCAGGGTTTGGGTTCCCAGGTTCATCATTACTCCATTCAAACGCTCAAACTTCTTCATCAGATTCAACTGGAACTTTTTCTGGACTTCATTTCCAGCAGCAGATTCTGGGTTGAGTCTGTGATACGGTCAAGTAGGAAGATGTGGTGAGACATGGAGTCCAATTATTGCACTTTAATCTCACATTATTTCTGATCCGTTCCCACAGAGAGCTCTTTATGATGTTCTCACTCTGGGTTTTAATCTACTGTATGGTTTCGATAATCTGATCTGTAGTTAATAACAGCAGAGAGGTTTATAACCCCAGTGTGTTAGTGACAGTCGGGTTGTTGGGTTTGATCTTACCCTGGATCTGGGATCATCTGTTCTATTCCTTCTCCTACCTGGACAACACTGTAAACACAAATTATACAGGATTATTATTATTATCATCATCATCATCATTATTATAAATACAACAGGATGAAGGAACATAATGAAAGTGGAGGAAAAAAATAAACAACCAAAAAAAAAAAAAGTTCTGTTTTCACTTGAAAATGCAAACTTGAAAGTTTCACTACTTTAATGCAGCCGTGAGGGAGGGGCACAAGCCAGTGTCTCTGCCTCACGCCGGTCCCAAGCCTGGATAAATGCAGAGGGCTGTGTCAGGAAGGGCATCCGGCGTAAAACAAATGCCAAATAAAACATGTGAGTCATATCGAGAAAATTCATACCGGATCGGTCGAGGCCCGGGTTAACACGACCGCCATCAGTGCTGTTAACCAACAGGGTGTTGGTGGAAATTGGACTACTGTTGGTCGAAGACGTCGAAGAAGGAGAGGCAAGAGGCGTGTTTGGCCTTTGACACCTTTGTTTGGCCTTTGACACCAGAGGAAGACCAAAGAGACGATTCATGGATGTGGTGAAGGAGGACATGAAGGTAGTTGGTGTAAGAGAAAAAGATGCAGAGGATAGGGTGAGATGGAGGCAGATGATTCGCTGTGGCGACCCCTGAAGGGAAAAGCCGAAAGGACAAGAAGAAGACAAGAAGACTTGAATGATTCTTTATCATTTCCTGTCGAGCTGTTTGGGATGTGAACAAATACACTACAGTTGCAGTGTTTTATTATTTATTTTGTTTATCTGGTTATATTTTGCTTTAACTGAGACTCTCAGGGATATTAACAGTGAGGAGATGTTACCTGTGTAGAAGTGATAAGGTTCCATCTCTGAAACCCAGAGGAGGAACCATAGAGCTTTCGCTCTTCATGGAGATACAGCTGGGTGCTGGTGGTTCTGATCTCTTTCTCTGGACCTCACTGAACATACAATACTGAGTTTCCACACAACTTTAATGATTTCACGCATTACTGTTTGTAACTAACATTTATTTTTACGTACAAATATTATTTATTTTAAAAAGAACTGAACAATTGCAGATAAAGTGGTGACTGTTAGATTGTAATGAAAAACACAGCTGGAAATTCGTGGTGGTCTGGTTGCCTGAGGCTACTTCATTTCTCATTTATCGAGTTAGTTCAGTCATTAGCCCAGGGGACTCGTTGAAAATTAATTTTTTAAAAATTAAAAGTGACTGGCTTGCTTATTTAAAATATGATAAAATAAAATATTCAAGCACATCGTCAACCAACTCGCCACAAATACTTCCAACGTTCCTCGAAGTAAAAACCTCATGTCGGGGCGTTCATCTCCACTCCGCATGTATATGACGCGTCTCACTGAATCTCACGTTCTCACCGATATGAACAGCAGATTTTCTTCCTCATGACGACATTATTGTCCGTGTAAACACGTTATTGTTGAAATATTCAACCGTTAAAACAGCTTCGTCATGTGGAATTTCCTAAAAGGTGTGAAGCCGCCAGCCGTGACAGGAAAAAGTGACCCCGGTCGAAAGAGGTTGCTGATAAAGAATACGAGGCGGACAAATGCCAATGGCTTTACAAGCCCATATGGGAGCACGGTCATCTTTGACTTCGCTATGATGCAGCCTCCCGACTTGTGTTTTGTTCACCCTGTTCTGTTTTTTTACAAGACCCACCATGTGACCAAGAAATCTGCGTTTGTAAACGGAAGCTGTAATTTCAAGTATGAAAGTGTTGCATACGAGGAGAGTAAAGATCACCGTACAGCTACTGTTGGCAGCAGCTCAGCCGAGAAAATGATTGAAACGTTGAATAAGGTAACGTTTGATAGGTTAATTATCATGTTCAGAATGTGTGATGGGAATGAAAAGCGTGCACAGCCTTTCACGGATTTTGTACGGCAGTGTGAGTTCGATGAGATGAAGGTTCCAGACATAGGAAAGACCTGTAGGAACCATAAATCCACCAAGATTTCCTTACATTATAGAGCCGAATATAAGCAGATCAAAATAAGTGAATCTGTATGAAATGGAAAAAACATCAGCATCACGTGTGATGGGAGCACAGATTCATCAGTTCCCGATGAAGAGGTTGTTTATGTCAGGTGGGTTGTGGAGGGGGAGGGGCAAGTAAGATTTTCCAGAATAGAAGCAGTGGGAAAGGGTGAAGCTGGTCATGTCATGTCAGCAATTCAAAAATCTATCTGCACACTGACAGGACAAGAAAAAAAGATTGGATGGCTTGTTGGCTTTGAAAGTGACAGCGTGGCAGTGATGATGAGGAGAAAAATCAGGTGTGGTCACGAAATGAAAGGAGCAACAACCCCTTTTACAGGCCGTGCATGGGTTTGCCCCACAGGTTGGAGCTGGGATACAAAGATGTGTTTATTCAAATATCAGAGAATAAAAAGTTCAAAACATTTCTGTCCAACATTTACTGTTTACATCACAACAGTGCAGTAAACAGCAGCGTGCTGAAGACTGTGTACGCTGCATTAGGAGGAAGAGAAAAGACACCAACGAGAGTTGGAGGTACATGGTGGGTAACACATACTCTGCATGCTGTGGAGAATTGAACCACTGATTACAAAGAGAGATCCATTCACCTATCTCAGGCACACACACACACACACACACACACACACACACACACACACACACACACACACACACACACACACATATATATATATATATATATATACACACACACATATATATATATATATATATATATATATATATATATATATATATATATAATGCTGCCATGAGGTGGGGGGGGCACTAACCAGTGTCTCTCCCCCTCATGCCGGTCCCAAGCCCGGAGAAATGCAGAGGGTTGTGTCAGGAAGGGCATCCGACGTAAAACCAATGCCAATTATCGATGATGCAAATCAAAAGTATTACCTCCATACCGGATCGGTCGAGGCCGGGTTAACAACGACCGCCATCAGTGCTGTCAATCAACAGGGTGCTGATGGAAATTGGACTACTGTTGGTCGAAGACGTCGAAGAAGGAGAGGTGGGAGGCGTGTCCGTAGGCAGAGAGAGAAGAGGAAAGGCATGAGCCTAGGACTGAGAGTGGGGACTTTGAATGTTGGAACTATGCACAGAAAAGGTAGAGAGCTGGTTGACATGATGCAGAGGAGGAAGGTGGACATACTGTGTGTTCAGGAGACCAGGTGGAAAGGTAGCAAAGCTTAAAAGCTTAGGAGCAGGGTTTAAGCTATTTTATCACGGTGTGGATGGGAAGAGAAATGGAGTCGGAGTCATCTTGAAGGAGGAGTTTGTCAGGAATGTTCTAAAAGTGAAAAGAGTGTCAGACAGAGTGATGAGTCTCAAGTTAGAAATTGAAGGTGTAATGCTCAATGTTGTTAGTGCTTATGCCCCACAGGCAGGATGTGAGCTAGAAGAGAAGGAGAGATTCTGGAGTGACTTAGATGAAGTGATGCAGAGTACCCGCAGAGGTGAAAGAGTGGTCATAGGTGCAGACTTCAATGGACATGTTGGGGCAGGCAGCAGAGGGGACGAGGAAGTGATGGGCAGGTTTGGTATCCAGAACAGGAACGCAGAAGGACAGATGTTGATAGATTTTGCAAAAAGGATGGAAATGGCTGTGGTGAATACTTTCTTTGAGAAGAAACAGGAGCATAGGGTGACTTATGAAAGCGGAGGTAGGCGCACACAGGTAGACTACATCTTGTGCAGGCGATGTAATTTGAAGGAAGTCAGTGACTGCAAAGTCATCGTGGGTGAGAGTGTTGCCAAACAGCATAGGATGGTGGTGTGCAGGATGACTCTGATGGTGAGAAAGGTGAAAAGGCAAAGGCAGAGCAGAAGACAAAGTGGTGGAAGCTGAAAAAGGAAGAGTGTCGTGTTGTCTTCAAGGAGGAGTTGAAACAGGCTTTGGGTGGCCAGGAAGTGCTTCCAAATGACTGGACAACCACAGCAAATGTGATCAGGGACACAGGTAGGAGAGTACTTGGTGTGTCCTCTGGAAGGAAAGTAGATAAGGAGACTTGGTGGTGGAATGAGGAAGTGCAGGAGTGTGTACAAAGGAAAAGGTTAGCCAAGAAGAAGTGGGACATTGAGAGGACCGAAGAGAGTAAACAGGAGTACAGGGAGACACAGCGTAAGGCAAAAGTAGCAGTGGCTAAGGCCAAACAGAGGGCATATGATGACTTGTATGATAGGTTGGATAGTAAAGAGGGAGAAAATGATCTATACAGGTTGGCACAGCAGAGAAATAGAGATGGGAAGGACGTGCAGCAAGTTAGATTGATAAAGGACAGAGAGGGAACTGTATTGACTAATGACAGAAGTGTGCTGGGAAGATGGAAAGAGTACTTTGAAGAGCTGATGAATGAGGAAAATGAGAGAGAAAAAAAGAGTAGAAGAGGTAACCATTGAGGAGCAGGATGTAGCAAAGATCAGTAAGGGTGAAGTGAGAACGGCATTGAAGAGGATGAAGAATGGAAAGGCAGTTGGTCCTGATGATATACCTGTGGAGGTATGGAAGTGTCTAGGAGAGGTAGCAGTAGATTTTCTGACAAGAACATTCAACAAGGTACTAGAGAGTGAGCAGATGCCGGAGGAGTGGAGGAGAAGTGTGCTGGTGCCCATTTTTTAAGAACAAGGGAGGCGTGCAGAGTTGCAGCAACTACAGAGGGATAAAGTTGATGAGCCATACGATGAAGTTATGGGAAAGAATAGTGGAAGCTAGACTAAGGGCAGAGGTCAGCATTTGTGAACAACAGTTTGGTTTCATGCCAAGAAAGAGCACCACAGATGCAACGTTTGCCTTGAGGATGTTAATAGAGAAGTACAGAGAAGGTCAGAGGGAGCTACATTGTGCCTTTGTGGATCTGGAAAAAGCATATGACAGGGTGCCAAGAGAAGAACTGTGGTATTGCATGAGGAAGTCTGGAGTGGCAGAGAAGTATGTTAGAGTGGTGCAGGACATGTATGAGAGATGTAAGACAGTGGTGAGGTGTGCTGTCGGTGTGACCGATTTAATTCAAGGTGGAGGTGGGACTGCATCAAGGGTCAGCTCTGAGCCCCTTCTTGTTTGCTATGGTGATGGACAGGCTGACAGACGAGGTGAGACAAGAATCTCCATGGACTATGATGTTTGCAGATGACATTGTGATCTGTAGTGAGAGCAGAGAACAAGTGCAGGAAAATCTAGAGAGGTGGAGGTATGCCCTGGAAAGGAGAGGAATGAAGGTTAGCCTCAGAAAATCAGAATACATGTGTGTGAATGAAAAGGACCCAGGAGGAACGGTGATGTTCCAGGGAGCAGAGATAACGAAGGTGGAGGATTTTAAGTACTTAGGCTCAACAATCCAGAGCAATGGAGAGTGTGGAAAAGAGGTGAAGAAGCGTGTGCAGGCAGGCTGGAATGGTTGGAGAAAAGTATCCGGTGTGATGTGCGATAGGAGAGTGTCAGCAAGAATGAAGGGAAAAGTGTACAAGATGGTGGTGAGGCGAGCGATGTTGTATGGCTTAGAAACAGTGGCGCTGAGGAAAAGGCAGGAGGCAGAGCTGGATGTAGCGGAGATGAAAATGTTGAGGTTCTCCCTGGGAGTAACGAGGATGGATAGGATCAGAAATGAGTATATCAGAGGGACAGCCCACGTAAGATGTTTTGGGAGACAAAGTCAGAGAGGCTAGATTGAGATGGTTTGGACATGTACAGAGGAGGGATAGTGAGTATATTGGCAGTAGGATGCTGAGGTTGGAACTACCAGGCAGAAGGCCTCGAGGAAGACCAAAGAAGAGATTTATGGATGTTGTGAAGGAAGACATGAAGGTCGTTGGAGTCAGAAAAGAAGATGCGGAGGACAGGGTGAGGTGGAGGCGGATGATTTGCTGTGGCGACTCCTGAAGGGAGCAGCCGAAAGTAAAAGAAGAAGAAGAAGAAGAATATATATATATATATATATATATATATATATATATATATATATATATATATATATACACACACACACACACACACAGTATATCCACCTACAAGAACCATCCATGCGGCCTTATGAATATCTATCTGTGGAAACAGTGAACTAGTGATGGTGAACTCATTTAATTCAGAGAATTCACACGCCCCACAGACAGGAAGTGAGCGAGAAGAGAAGGAGAGATTCTGGAGGGAGTTAGATGAAGTGATGCAGAGTACCCCAAGAGGTGAAAGAGTGGTCATTGGGGCAGACTTCAATGGACATGTTGGTGCAGGCAACAGAGGGGACGAGGAAGTGATGGGTAGGTTTCGTATTCAGGACAGGAACGCAGAAGGACAGATGTTGTAGATTTTGCAAAAAGGATGGAAATGGCTGTGGTGAATACTTTCTTCTAGAAGAGAGAGGAGCATAGGGTGACTTAAAAGTGGAGGTAGGAGCACACAGGTAGACTCCATCTTGTCCAGGCGATGTAATTTAAAGGAAGTCAGTGACTGCAAAGTAGAAGCGGGTGAGAGTGTTGCCAAACAGCATAGGATGGTGGTGTGCAGTATGATGCTGATGGTGAGGAAGGTGAAGAAGGCAAAGGCAGAGCAGAAGATAAAGTGGTGGAAGTTGAAAAAGGAAGAGTGTCGGGTTGTCTTCAAGGAGGAGTTGAAACAGGCTTTGGGTGGTCAGGAAGTGCTTCCAGATGACTGGACAACTACAGCTAATGTGATCAGGGAGACAGGTAGGAGAATACTTGGTGTGTCATCTGGAAGGAAAGTAGATAAGGAGACTTGGTGGTGGAATGAGGAAGTGCAGGAGTGTGTACAAAGGAAGAGGTTAGCTAAGAAGAAGTGGGATATTGAGAAAACCAAAGAGAGTAAACAGGAGTACAGGGAGACACAGCGTAAGGCAAAGGTAGCAGTGTCAAAGGCCAAACAGAGCGCGTTTGATGACTTGTATGCTCGGTTGGAAAGTAAAGAGGGAGAAAATGATTTATACAGGTTGGCACAGCAGAGAAATAGAGATGGGAAGGACGTGCAGCAAGTTAGATTGATAAAGGACAGAGAGGGAAATGTATTGACTGATGACAGAAGTGTGATGGGAAGATGGAAAGAGTACTTTGAAGAGCTGATGAATGAGGAAAATGAGAGAGAAAAAAGAGTAACTGGTGACAGGTGACTGTTGAGGGCCAGGAAGTAGCAAAGATTAGTAAGGGTGAAGTGAGGAGGGCATTGAAGAGGATGAAGAATGGAAAGGCAGTTGGTCCTGATGACATACCGGTGCAGGTATGGAAGTGTCTAGGAGAGCTATCAGTAGATTTTCTGACAAGAACATTTAACAAGGTCTTAGAGAGTGAGAGGATGCCAGAGGAATGGAGGAGAAGTGTGCTGGTGCCCATTTTTAAGAACAAGGGAGACGTGCAGAGTTGTGGCAACTACAGAGGGATAAAGTTGATGAGCCATACGATGAAGTTATGGGAAAGAATAGTGGAAGCTAGGGTGAGATGGAGGCAGATGATTCGCTGTGGCGACTCCTGAAGGGAAAAGCTGAAAGGAAAAGAAGAAGAAGAAGAAGAAGACACAATCGTTCACCATTCTCACTTCTGGTTCCCATTCCATGCTTTCTGAGGACATTTTCCTTTCCTGTGTTGTTGTTCCCACTTTCGCATTCAAGTCACTCATGATTATCACCATATCAGGCTTGTTGCATTTTCTATTGTTGTTTGTAAAACATTCTTTTTCTTCTTTGTTTGCATAATTTGTTGGGGGATATAGCTGTACTATAGTGACTCTTTTATACTTTGAGTAGAACTGGGCACTTATAGTTCGGCTACTCATCAGTGTCCACTCCTTTAGTGATCTCGTAGCTTTTAGGTTTATTATGCTAGCTACCCCATGTTGGTGCACTTCATCTTCCCCAGTATAGAGGATCGTTTCTCCGATGGTCAGTGTTGTTCTGCCTGTACGCACTAGTTCCAAGTACTGTATTTCTATCCTGGAATTGTGCATTTCCCTCACTTCTTGGGCAGTTGTTCCTGTTGCATACATTGTTCACGTGTTCCATGTACCGATACACGGTCTTGGCCCAGTAGTGTCATACCGCTGTCAGTATCTTGTACTTCAGCTACCACCGGATTAGCCATTTCTTCATTCTTTCTGTTTGGTTGATCATCTACGGTGTCTATAATAATTATAATATTCTTTTTCCGAGAGCGGTTTACTAGCCCTCTGCCCAACATCTAACCGGGGGACCAGGGATTTTTCTGTTAGGGTTTCCTTCTCTGAGATAATCCACATGTCAGGTTACGAGTTTTATCTACCAGGGTTTGTCATCTCAGTTTTACGTCTCCTAGATGGACTGCTAACCAAGGCTACGAGCTCCATCTCCGGCAATTAACCCATAACTGGGGCAAGGTTGATGAGTGCCAGGGTGTGTCCACACACCGTTGGGCCTGCACACTACACCTCTGGAGTCCTTGCTGCTCCGAGATCTCTTACAGTTTAGCCTGGGGTCATAAGACGGCCAGTTATCGTGAGTGTCAACGGGGAGGCACTGCAAGAGTCTTGGTGGTGGATAGGCTATATACTGGCAGGGAGAGTCTGATGCACTTTGTTCTCCTTTTCACCGATCAGCTAGTCACAGTAACCTTTAAGCAAGTAATGGCACACAAAACTACACACACTCCTACTATTATACTGCACGTTCACCTCAAACACCCTGTGGCATTTGAGTACGTGTGTGTGTGTGTGTGTGTGTCAGTGTGTGCATGTGTGTGTGTGAGTACATGTGTGTGTGTGTGTGTGTGTGCATGTGTGTGTGTGTGTGTGTGGGGGGTACGTGTGTGTATATACATGTGAGTGTGAGTACATGTTTGTGTCTGTGTGTAAATGTGTGTGTGTATACATGTGTGTCTGTACATGTATGTGTGTGTGCGTACATGTGTGTGGGTTTGTGTGTGTGTCAGAGTGAAATTTTGCGACTGTATTTTTCTTGAAATCGTATCCTTTCTTCTGTTTAACACACAATCTCAGACTTTGTTTTTAGTAAATGTTGAGAATTACCTGAAGGACGCTGCATTATAGGTGTTTTAATGATGTAAACATGATGAAGATCATCACTGAATTAATTATAAAGTTTTGTATGAAGGAGATCAGAATAATGACTGAAGAACCTCAGAACATCTTCATAATCACTTCAATAAATATATAGTTGCAGTGTTTTATTATTTATTTTGTTTATCTGGGTAAATTTTGCTTTAACTGTGACTTTCTCAGTGATATTAACAGTGAAGAGATGTTACCTGTGTAGAAGTGATGAGGTTCCATCTCTAAACTTCAGAGGAGGCTCAAACATAGACCTTCCACTCTTCATGGAGATACAGCTGGGTGCTGGTGGTTCTGATCTTGTTCTCTGGACTTCACTACACAACATTATACATACACAACTTTAATGATTTATCACTTTAATTATGAACACTCTTTAATGTTTTTAAATTAACTTATGATAAATTAAAAGGAATTAATTGAATTGACAGTAAACTGAATTTAAATCCTTTTATATGATGTGGTAACGATTAGATTTTAATTAATAATAATTTATTTCTTTTCACACATCCTGAGTTAATATACTTTATATTTACTAAATGTAACTGCAATATGTACTGAAAATGAGATGAAAGTAAATTATGTTTACTCCACCGTCCACATCCCCGAGTGTGACTTACATCAAATAAACATGTTACTAAACATCTGGATAGAAATACAAACTTCAGATTTCAAATAAACATAAGAATAAAATCTTTACTGACGACACATTCCCTTTCAATATATTCAATACTGTACATATTACACGTTGGGATTGGGTCAGTATCAGGATTCTGGGTTTTGGTACCTGGTACTGCATACACTATACACTGCATTAAACTGCAACAACAGTGATGAATGATTTCTCATTCAGGATCTTCAAACACATCAGTGCACACAGTCATGAATGTGAGCCCCGGCTCTCATGTGCGTGAGCGAGAGAGAGAAAGTGTGTGTGTATGTGTGTGTGTGTGTGTGTGTGTGTGTGTGTGTGTGTGTGTGTGTGTGTGTGTGAGAGACGGGGGGGTTGAGATTGAGTCTTCTTCTTTTCCTTTCGGCTTTTCCCTTCAGGGGTCGCCACAGCGAATCATCTGCCTCCATCTCACCCTATCCTTTGCATCTTCTTCTCTTACACCAACGTGTCCAATCATGTCCTCCTTCACCACATCCATGAATCGTCTCTTTGGTCTTCCTCTAGGCCTTTTGCCTGGTAGTTCCAGCCTCAGCATCCTATTACCAATATACTCACTATCCCTCCTCTGTACATGTCCAAACCATCTCAATCTAGCCTCTCTGACTTTGTCTCCAAAACGTCTTACATGTGCTGTCCCTCTGTAGTGCTCATTCCGAATCCTATCCATCCTCATTATTCCCAAAGAGAACCTCAATATTTTCTTCTCTGCTACCTCCAGCTCTGCCTCCTGTCTTTTCCCCAGGGCCACTGTTTCTAAACCATACAACATCGTTGGCCTCAACACCGTCTTGTACACTTTTCCTTTCATTCTTGCTGATACCCTCCTATCACACATCACACCGGACACTTTTCTCCAACCATTCCAACCTGCCTGCACACGCTTCTTGACCTCTTTTCCACACTCTCCATTGCTCTGGATTGTTGAGCCTAAGTACTTAAAATCCTCCACCTTTCTTATCTCTACTCCCTGTAATCTCACTGTTCCTCTTGGGTCCTTGTCATTCATGCACATGTATTTTGTCTTACTGAGGCGAATCTTCATTCCTCTCCTTTCCAGGGCATACCTCCACCTCTCTAGACTTTCGTGAACTTGTTCTCTGCTCTCACTACAGTTCACGATGTCATCTGCAAACATCATAGTCCATGGGGATGCTTGTCTAATCTCGTCTGTCAGCCTGTCCATCACCATAGCAAACAACAACAGGCTGAGAGCTGACCCTTGATGCAGTCCCACCTCCACCTTGAACTCTTCTGTCACACCGACAGCACAAATCACCACTGTCTTACATCTCTCATACATGTCCTGCACCACTCTAACATACTTCTCTGCCACTCCAGACTTCC